>BROG01001669.1:0-32500 GCA_030159075.1 Atrina japonica | reverse complement strand
GGAATAAATTTATTTTTTTTTTTTTTGCCGCGGGCGGATCGAAATGGACGTTTCAATAAGTGAGCAATAAGCGCTGCATTGTGTCTACTTACATGGTATTAAATAAAAGCCGAAAGATTTGAAGTAAATTATGCACATATTTAGTTAAAGTATATAATACGAGACAGCAAAAATCTATCAATAAATTAATTCGGTATCTCTCATGTCAACTGATCATATTTCTTTCAGGAATACAAATAATATCGATAGTGCGATAGTCATTTCATGTTGTATGTTTTCTATTCCGATTAAGTCATCTTCTGGTTGCTTTGCATATAACGCCAGCAATCTGCCCCCCCCCCCCCCCCGGGCGTTGCTGACATGTCTAAACCGCCATATTTGCTTTGAACATTTTATCATTCTGACATAATAATTTACATAAGAAGTTAAACCTCTATGATAAACCAAGTTTATTCAAAACAGATATAGTCCGAACCGTACTATAAAAGCTGTAATTCAAGGGTACTATACGAACAAAAGAACTGCATTTATAGATGGTGCGAATACAATTCCATCTTAAGTAGACGCATTTTTTTGCGACACAAGTATTAGCTGTCACACACATTTTATTAGTTGTTACTTATAACGTAGAGTAATCACACTTACTTCTTAGAGCCCATTGTTTTCTGGACCCCAATCCCACAATGACGTCTACACCTCTAGCAAAACATTCCGTCGAGACATTCAAACTGCTAAACTCCGAGACAGCATCACCGACTTGTTGTAAATTAATTGGCAGTGAACTCATATTAATGTTCGGTAACTGACTAAAGTTGGAACTCTGCAACAGCTGCTGGATGTTAGAGAAGCTGGACACTAGTTGTTTCGCATTTTGCAACAGATTTGGCTGACTGAATGCCTGTGCTAATTGCAAAAATTCATTTGATGAAAATAAAGTTCCATTTCGAAATATTCCATCGGTTGAAAATAAATCGTTGGTCCGTGAAAGTATTTGTTTGTATGCGGTATTCTGTGAATCACTTGGATGTAGAATGAAAACGCAAAGGAAAATTATCCCCAAACCTTTCATATTGATTGTATGAAAGACATTGACATAAAACCTGAAGGCTTTTTTTAGAATATTGGTCACGGGTAGGAATTTCGTAATTCTACATATCACAGAACAAGCTTAGATAGAACGGAATGTACATATTTGGTTAAATCCGACCTGAGTGATAGAAATAGCACGCTTGACATTGGCGTGAGTCATAGGTAGCTCGTCTGCACGTTTTGCAAACTGCTATATAAAGGTACACTGTGGAAACACTTAATCCAAAACAATCCTCGATATATCTTCTTTTTCAATTTTAATATTCTGTATCTAATTTACACAAGGCGATTTCTTGGAAATATAGGGGGCGTACATCCTCACTAAACTTCCAATATCGCCTTTTTACCCCATTCGCAAATTTCTTTTTTGTATTCTATTTCGTTATATATCGTCTGTTTATTATTGTTTTAACGTTCACATAGACTGGTCTCAGTACATCTAAAACTTAAATACAGAAATATAAGTGTTATAAATCTATGAAAAATTGTATAACTGTCCGCAATATTTACGGTAGGTATACATATCTTTTTTGGCAAATAATTTGGATCATTAAATTTATGTTGATTTACCCTTTGGACAGCGGGAGTTAAGTACCTGTTCTATTTATGACGAAGATTCATTCCCTGCTTCTGGATTTAAATTAAATCGTAAACTTGTGTCAATGTTACCTGTTAACACTGTAATCGTAAACAAGACTATTATACCAACCGTCAAATTTGCAAGGCGATAACATTCAACGCAGTTTTCGATATCCCTGTGTCAATAATTTGTCAGTGAGTAGTTGACCTCTGTATATGAAATAGTCATATGTTGTACACATCCTTGCATATCGGATCATTTGTGAAATATAAACTCCATATGCAGGTGACTTAGGGATATTACTACTTAAATTTGAAAAATTTAGGATCGGAAAGTCGACATCACCGCGTTTGTCGTAAGATTACTTGCCAATTTCCCGTCTGTGTGAAAAATGTCTAAGTATGAAGCGTGTGCGCTTGATTCTGTTGTATCTTTATTTCCAGTTCGATGGGATATATCACATTGACATATGTATGAAAATTGCCATTGTTAATCAATAAAATGTCGTCGATATATCTAAATGCCAAATTAAAGGACACCGCTAACTGTTTTCTACTTTCGATTCAGCAACTAATGTAGTGCAAAGCCTTGGAATTCAATATATATAGATGATCCAAGGCATAAATATTATTTGAAGTTCAAGGGAAGGAAAAGTATACAGTTGTTTTGTTCAGGTAGCGAGGCACGAAACTTTGGGTAATTTATTTTTATTAACCATTAAGACTACCTAATTGTGAAGTGGTATTCTAAGCAAGTCTTTTTTCGGCATGGTTCCACTCTGTAGAGATTATAATCATTTATGTCAAATTCTGGGCTTTTGAGTTTATTTTAATTTACTTTACATATAGTAAATTCATATAACCTGGCAGGATGGAGTCTTATGAACCCTTTCTTGACCTGGACAAGCTTAACTTTCCTGTAATAAAGCATAAACATTAAACGTTCACTGTCTAGTAATTGTATCTTCTTTTTCTCGTACATAATATACTTTCCTGTACAGAAAAAAAAACAAAAACAAATTGTGAGATTAGAGGGTGGAAAAATGAAAAATTGGAGAGCGAGAGCAAAGCAAGTGGAACATTTTTAAATATTAATTAATTGTCACCACAACTTTGGCACCAGTTAAGGTTAGATTATATGGTATCATTATTTTCATCAAAGTAATATTTGGCACTGTTGACACCATTTAAATTCGAAAATCTTCTAAAGCTAAGATAGTCATTTTTACAGTGGTTACTCTTAGACGGATTTCGGCTATACTTTTAGATATATTATTTGGCCTTGTATGATACCACTTTCTCTTTAGAAAATACATATACTTTTCAAATTGGACCTCAACTGATGAAATCTCATTGACAGAAACGATATCGTCTTGAGCATTATAAGTTTGGTATTATGTTTATATTTATTATTCATTTTCTTGCAAGTCGAGGACGGATTATTTATTTTCAATTTATTTCCAAAATACCCCCTTAACAATCCCATAAGGACACCAAATGCTATTTCTCGGAAATATTGATATAAAATTATATGCCTTGGACGGGATACCACATGTCCGTCTTTCGCATACAGACCCTGATCTAAAAACGGGAGCGGTATTGTAGGGACTTTACAAGGAATTGTTTTACAAAATTTAAAAATACACTCGGTAAACCTCTTGACATTTCAAATTTTTAAAATTAACTAACTGGAGATAGATAAACATTATCACCAAGGTAGACAAAATGCTAAATCAGTTTCTGCCACAACTGGAAACATTGTTAGCCTAGTATGGATTTTTATCTTGTCTACATCACGTGTAGACACCATCGGGTTCGGACTCCTATGGTCACGCCAAACTGTATGTAGCTTGAGTCTCCAGAGTTCACCGTTTTGTCAAAGGTAGGAACCCTGAAACTCCAATTACATTAATCATCAATTTCGGGTGCTTACAACTGATCTTATTCCATGTAAAAAAAATTCATTACAGCATTAATCCGGGCTCGACCAATGAAATTTATACATACATGTTGGTTATCTGTATATGTTTAACTAACCGCATCTTCGATTCTGTAACCGCTTGAGAGCGGTGTAGAAAATGCAACACCCACCGATATTTTTGATGGTGTATAATGGGGATAACAAGCGTTGCTTTTTTATCTCGACAGTACACTTTCAAGAGTTTGTCCGCTATTACTAGATTTTGTTCGGAACTACTTTTATTTTGATTTAAAACACTCTAGTTGGACTTTGAAACTACTTACAAATTAAGTTATAAGAAATATGCATAGTTAAGTTCCCATATCTACATGCCGACTGCAATACCCTTCATTGCAGGTGTATAGAGCGATGCATTGGATTTGTCAGTATATGCAGTCATGCGACCCGAGTGTTAACCGCTTTACATTTTGGCGTAGGAATGCATTGATGAATAACTAAAGAATCGAATACCACATATTTACTTCTTGATTATTTAATCTTAAAACCCATACATTACCACAAAACAAAAAAACAAAAATCACAGAAAGAAATCGGAAACACAAGACTAAATCTACATCTGTAGCACAGTGTGAAACTTTGTCAATCATCTCTGGTAAATAGGTCGATTTGTTTGCCTTCACTGGATATTCCTATCAGAAACAATTCATCACTCGCATCGAGCGAAATCAAACTGTTGAGCTGAAACGTCATATGAAAAACTCCCACCGCAAAGCCAATTACATAGAATGAATTTCATAACCAGTTGACTACAGATTCACAGAAAGTAATTGTTTTTCATTGTTTGCAAAGCATTGAGTGTATATGCAATGGGTTACGTAAAAAGGTGCTGCATATAGACTTTTTCACATAACCCATTGTATTTATACACAATGTTTTCCAAAAAGACAACACATTTTAATTGCTTGTGTGGTGTTCATTGTATTTCTTCGCCAATCATAGAATAATGTCTTCTGATGGACAGATTGCTTTTCACCCTTGAGTAATAGTTTCGAATTAGTGACTTTTTGTTGGTAAAGGATATCGAAACCTAGACATTCAGTATTTGGTTGATAAATATTGGCAGCGAAGCTGTTATTTGTCCAGCTTTGATGAAATGTAACTTTCTCTCCCCTCTCTCTCTCTCTCTCTCTCTCTCTCTCTCTCTCTCTCTCTCTCTCTCTCTCTCTCTCTCTCTCTCTCTCTCTCTCTCTCTCTCTCTCTCTCTCTCTCTCTCTCTCTCTCTCTCTCTCTCTATATATATATATATATACATATTAGGTTTTTGTATACTTAGCATATAAACTATAGCGTATGAACTCTTAAAACAAAGACAAAAACAAATTATTTCTTTAAACAGAGACTTAAACACAGACACAGTCTTATCAGAAAAAGGTAAATTTTACGTTGGGAGTAACTGTAAACAAAGTGCATCCGTCTTGAACACTGATCCTAATGATATACTGATGCTATATTGACAGTATATGTTAAACTCATCTTGACGGTGCTTGTCAATCACTTGGTAACTATGTTTGTTTTGAACTTTGATTTCATTAATTCCATAGCCTATTTTTTAATGTGTATATTCAATGTCAGTATCATCTTGAAATTGATTACCAGATCAATCACAGAATTATTTCAAGTAGCAGCAGAATTCGAATCAACGCCGATTGCGAATACTGAGTCACAGAATAGATTCTAATCTTATATACCTTTGTGTAGGAAACAGGTATTGAGTTGTAAGGCAGGCTTTGTGCCAAACATTTCTCAGTAAGTGTAATTGTGTCATATATGTGATATGCAATAGTTTGCAATAAATCAAATCAAATAGAAATAAATAAATAGATAACAAATAAAACACAATTAAGCAAATTTGGTCGTTAATCAAATAACCCCAGAATACAGCATTGATTGAATAATTCTGATCTAGTTCACACTCTTGTCGATTAGTTGTACCATTGATCTGCATGTTACACCCACAACTCATTTACATGGAAATGTGCCATGTTAACGTGTGATGTAGACTGTAAGCCCACAGCTCATTTATATATGGAGGTGTACCATGTCGACGTGTGTACCATGTTGACGTGTGTGTACCATGTTGACATGTGTGTACCATGTTGACTTGACGTGTGTATCATGTTGACTTGACGTGTGTACCATGTTGACGTGCGTACCATGTTGACGTGTGTACCATGTTGACGTGTGTACTATGTTGACGTGTGTACCATTTTGACGTGTGTACCATGTTGACGTGTTTACCATGTTGACGTGTGTACCACGTTGACGTGTGTACCATGTGGACGTGTGTACCACGTTGACGTGTGTACCATGTGGACGTGTGCACCATGTTGACGTGTGTACCATGTGGACGTGTGCACCATGTTGACGTGTGTACCATGTTTACATGTGTACCATGTTGACGTGTGTACCATGTTGGCGTGTGTAATGAACTGCATCTGATATACTGATAAGGCCATAATAAAAAAACAACATACCATCTGCATACTAAGGGCTAGAAGCATTAAGTTTGGACCTAAACATCCCAATCTATCAACTTATCTCGGAAACTTGCGTTAGAACTGTCTATTTGTTGTTCTGCTTAAGTACGTTTAAGACATACTGAGAGCTGTTGCGAAGGTTGCAATTCTATCAAACTGTATTATCTTAATATCTATTTTAGGTGAAGCTTCAGAGTAACTTTTTACCCTTCGTTTATTTATTTTAATCCATCTCTTATCACTTCACTTTAAGTTCAAATTTTGTTCATTTATATTATCATTATTGTTTTGAAGCCGGATATTAATAGTGTTTTATAGTTTGTCAAATAGAATGGTATGTTACGGAGACTGAGTTTAAAAGTGGATCAAAGTGTACAGAGACAAACAGTGTGTAATAGGAACAGTGCTTAGAGGGACTTAACAATAGTAACAGAGAAAATCGACACGGTTTTCACTATATAGAATTTACAAAAGAATATAGAGACATATATTGTATTAGAGTTAGTCCAATGTGGCCAATATTAGAGAACTTGCCAACACCTTTATATTGGATATTAACATCAAATTAACATTTGTGAACTTGGTCTTTTTGTTAACAAATCTGTATGCACGCTATGTCGGTGTGATTTATGACGTACGCTCGACACACCGGCGCATTCGTCTTCTGAGTCGTAAATTCCGACATTAGGCCTCTGCGAATGATCTCCCTTGTTCCATATTAAAACCAGACAATCAGTATTTCATATGTTCTATAACGACCTTTGCTCATAGTGTGCTTTGTTTGCTTAGGGATTTGGATATGTCACTGATAAGAATAGTTTATGTGTACATTTCACGTAGGGCCAACCAATTTATGTTAACACTAATGCTTTCTAAATATAAACATAACACCGTTTTAAACTCGACTATTTGAAATCACATTTTTGAAACGATACATTTGCTATAGCTAACTTGGAGTAAGAATATCTTTTTTTTTTGTATATTTTAATTCGAAATTATTAATTTTGTTTTTATTGGCATATACGAAAACCTCCGTCAAAATATCAATGTACTATTGCAATTACTAACTTTGATTCAACAAATAATGCAAGTAATAAATCATGTACGACACACATTACAAAGATATCTGTCATTACACAAGGAGGTAGGGTTTCACAAGCAAATTTCACAAAATATATTGGACTTTAAGAATTGTGATGCATGTGTATATCTCTTTCTGTTACTGCATATCAATCTAACTATATATACATACATACATATATATATATATATATATATATATATATATATATATATATATATATATATATATATATATATATATATAATATATATAATATATATATATATATATATATTGTTGAAAACACTACTATCCCCACTTTAATAAGGTTTTGCACAATATCACATAATAAATGTACTTCTAACGGCATAGTTATCGTTACTATTAGGGAAAACATCTATTGTTATCATGACTAAAATCATAGCTTTACCAAATGTACAAGACGATAGTTTTTGTCATTAAGACGTCATCGGTTGATCTCGAATTGTGTACACATGCATATTTCAGAGAGAAATAATAATATTCAAGTGTCATGTACTTGCTGTGAAATAATAAGATTGTAAGGAGACAATTGCAATGTAAGTACATTTGACATAAGCTTACAACATGTATCCAATTTATCTATCTATCTATCTATCTATCTATCTATCTATCTATCTATTTATCTATCTATATATCTATCTATCTATCTATCTATCTATCTATCTATCTATCTATCTATCTATCTATCTATCTATCTATCTATCTATCTGTCTGTATGTCTGTATGTGTGTCTGTCTATCTATTTATCTATCTATCTATCTATCTATCTATCTATCTATCTATCTATCTATCCATCTATCTATCTATCTATCTATCTATCTATCTATCTATCTATCTATCTGTCTGTCTGTCTGTCTGTCTGTATGTATGTGTGCCTGTCTATCTATTTATCTATCTATCTATCTATCTATCTATCTATCTATCTATCTATAATCATTTGACAATGTCTATTTTTTAGTGTTACATGATTTCTTTATGATCATTTTTTCCATTATATAGCGGCGGCCAGTTTTTATCCATGGAGGAGAAAACAACGTATCCGGTGCAATCGGCCTAACGTTCTGAAAATAGGTTTTGGTTCCAGCAAAACTCAGATCTGTGCTAACTAGAAGTGAGGGATTTCATGGTTCAAAGCTTTAGGCTCTACCCCCGGAACCATTGTGGCCTTGGTTGCTTGTCTTATTTATATATAAATAATACTTTGATGGCATATGTTACGGTTGAAATTGAAATTATCGATGTAAATGTGGAATTGACGTCAACTTGCGCACGAAGGACATCTGTGAGACACACTCTTGATATTGTCCTATCCACATAATATGGCAGGCTGAGTAACCGCACTTTCCAACTACGACAAGGTGCACAGGGGAATCCTAACAGGATGCTGTATTTTGTATGGTGACAAGTAGTAAAGATTACTCTATTCAGTGTTTTTACGCTATGCATTTTATTACCTTAAAATCTAAACTCGTCGAGGTCAAGACTCCACAAAGCCAGTGATATGAATTTTGCTATAGCTTAATTACTCATCAACTTATGGATATCAATTTCTTCTTCAGTGGTGCTTTTGCTTAGCATACTCTCTCTCTCTGTGTCTCTCTCTCTCTCTCTCTCTCTCTCTCTCTCTCTCTCTCTCTCTCTGTGTGTGTGTGTGTCTCTCTCTGTGTGTCTCTCTCTCTCTCTCTCTCTCTCTCTCTCTCTCTCTCTCTCTCTCTCTCTCTCTCTCTCTCTCTCTCTCTCTCTCTCTCTCTCTCTCTCTCTCTCTCTCTCTCTCTCTGACAACGGTATAGTAGTTTATTTTACATCAAAACCGCCACGTCCATTACCAGTGCCACTTCAATTTTTTTTTTTGTAAAAATCCATCGATACACGACAGCATTGTTTCACCATGTTCCATGTTTTACATAAGAACATTTATATTATGTTGCATAGTGGTATAATAATACATTTTTACAAGTTTTATCACTGACATAAGTGTGTTATCCTGATAAGTAGTTCAGGAAGTTACTTACTACAGTCATATCTTAAAAGTCAATGCAGTTTACTGTCAAAACGAAAATAGAAGGCACAAAAAAACAGAAAACTGACAAAGTACATATTCTTCCATAAGCCACAGTATAATAATAGGAATATATGTATTTATCAATGGATATCTCATGGATGATTTTGTTTCTGATACCCCGTAAGTACATTCCTTCTTGCGTACCTCATTTCTAAGAATGGAACAAAAGTTTGACAGAGGTGTACATGTATATTTAGTAGTTATGTATTTTGTAACTAGTAACCCAAATGTCTGTGTGATAACGTTAATTAAATAGATGTGATGTAACACGATACCTCTGTGGCCGTCCCTAACGAGTGCGTATAGCTAAAGCGTCGAATCATGAGGTATATTCCCTCTAGTAAGCATGGGAATTGACTTGTTTGAGTCTAGGCTATTTCTAAAAGTATATCAGTTTACTTTCAGAAAGGCAGTGATATATATATATATATATATATATATATATATATATATATATATATATATATATATATATATATATATATATATATATATATATTATATATATATATATATATATATATATATAGGTGTTATTACGGGTGCCTTCCATCCCATTATAGACCGGTCACTGCGTATATCACTCCACTGCATTAGCATACAGTTTTGAAATTCTACATTCCATAACTTAAATGTAATTGTGTATGATGTATTTAATTCCAGCCGCCGGAACAATGGTTTCAGCAATGGACTTAACAACTGTGATGGGGCGTACAACTCCTCCGACGTCAATGAAAACACGTATGCAAACTTCTATTTCTCATGCTTAACGAGTGCCTACACCAATTTTGCTCAGATAATTAGACAAAAAAAATTCTCACTAAGAAACATTCAGAACAGTGTTACAAAAAATCATGATATATATTTGCATCGTAACAATTTATATATTTTTTGTTAGGTCTTTAAGTGAATATTTTTTCTAACCATTTCTTAGAAGCATATAAATAGTATGAATTATCATTGTATATACTCATTAGTCGAAATTAGCGTCTGGGTCTCGCTAGTTGGAAGCAATGTACTGCAATTTTCATATAGATTTTCTACCAATGAGCCGGGCTAGCTGAAGCACAACCTGGACTTTTCTGATGCAAAAGTTAAAAGTCTTGGACTGGTGGACTACTGGTGATATTAAACTCTTTACCCTAGCTTAGTTTTTCATTTAATTAATGTGGAAATGTGTGATACCCTACCTTATACATCCGGATTTAGATTTGAGGTTGAAGTGACGTCGTGTATACATGAGGGTATATGATTGTGACGTCATATGAGACTTTATTCATTACTAATGTGTGTGTGTCGTATCGTGTCTGTGTGTGTGTGTGTGTGTGTGTGTGTGTGTGTGTGTGTGTGTGTGTTTTGAAGGGTCTGTACGTCCTTGTCAACCTCACTGTCAGCCTCACCATTGGCTAGCAGTAACGGTGCTGTGAATGGGGGAGCAAATGGGTAACTCCAATCTATCATAGCCTCTCATGCAGTGACACCTATAAGGCCAGATATGGAACCCTCCTCGAGATGACAAATGGTAACACTGGGCAGTTTACGGTCCCAGGTTAAACCAACAGGCATCGGAGGTGATTGGGCCCTAGTTGTTAGACCCAAAGGCGTGTGGATATGCCCTGGCATTTGCAAAGCTAGTTCCCAGCTATGGGTAAATAGCTGGAGGGGGATTGTTAGCCGGGGTGATAACTAGATAAACCGGGGTAGATTAGACTCATTGGTCTGGTTGGCAACCATTCTAGAGGAAGGGAACCCCTTGCTCTCCTGATAAAGACTTGAGCACAGAGTTAATCACCCTCTCTCCGAAAACAAAGCTGATTAGAGTAACACATACGATAGACACGGGAGTAACAAAGATATAAGGCAATTAAGAGTAAAGTGTTCGGAAACTCTGTCTTTTGCTGCGCCAAGAATTCATTATTATACTGACAATAACCTATACTTATATGGTTGTTTATTTTCTACAACCAGGTACCTATACAGAAACATGGGCAGATAAAAAAGATACACCTACGGATACAAAAAATACAGGTAAACTAAATTAATATACTCATATTCTACGAGATAATTCCAAATCAACTAAACGTCTATATCGTTTAAAGATTTAAATGCATTATCAAGTGCTTAATATTAAAATAATTCCTGTTCATCATATTTATTTTATATTAATTTTGTTTATTTATTATTACGTTCTTGTTTCAGAGGACAGCAAATGCACCTGTATTCAGCAGTCGACAGGTAAAAATAAAATGTTATGATTTTTTATTTTTTTTTATTAATAGAACATTTTAGAAATACTTGTTTATAATCGGTTCAAAGTTTTGGTATACGCCTATTTGTATACTAAAGTGACCTTTACGTTTCGCTAGGAGAATCCTGCTTATAAAATTCTAAACTTATGGTAAACAAGTAAGATTATTCCTGGAGTGATTATTCTTAGAGGAATTTTAGATGTGTTCATTGTTTTTCACCTCATTGATGACATCACTGTCTTTAGCTCACCTGAGCTAGCTGCTTTTTTAATGCCGCCGACTTCCATGCTTCAGTAGGTGAATGCTAACGGTCCATTACATTTGTTTTTGTCATTCGTCCCGGTCCAAGGTGAATCCAAAACAGACCACTCCTTAGACAAGTTACTTTTATCAGACCGAATGATAAATAGAATGCATCTGAGTGATCAGAATAGTTTGGTTTATTTTTGTTGTTGTTGTTGATTTTGACCTCTTTTTGGATCATTTCGATCTTATCATATTATTATATATCCATGCACTTTGGCTAGATTCCATCAAGCGAAATTGATCGAATAGCATCGCTTTTGTTAATATTGAAGTAAATGACATGAATAATCTGAGTTCAACATTATTTGGAATTTAAATATCAAATATATACCATGATTTAAAGGAAACGAATCTGCAATAATGCATGTTTTATTGAAATATTTTCAACTTCAGGAAACATCCTGAGTGAAGCTCACATATATACAGGAACTGTGACATTCTGTTTCAAATTCCAGTGCAACAGATGGCATGCTATAGAGAAATCCTCACACGACACAGCATATTATAATTTACTAAAGTTAACTATAGATTAATGTAGTAAAAACTTCTATACTATAATAAAGACGTGATTTGGTTTCTTATAGCAAAGGTTATGATTACCTATATTAAATAATAATTAAATAATAATGATTTACTATTGTAAAAGTTAAAATTCGATTTACTATAGTAAAACCTTGATTTACTATTGAAAGTACTTTGATTTACTATAATAAAACAACTGTTTTTATATAGAACGGTCTTTGATTTAATATAGTAAAATTTCACACGATTGAGACGAGTAAAACTTTGATTCCTTATAATAAAAACTTCGATTTTATATGTTTACTATAGGACAGTATGTTTACTCTAGTAAATTATAGTTACTTAAAATAATCAAAATATATCTGTTGAATATATACTTCACATATAGATTTTCAATAAAATGAGAAAACATGAGATGAATATATATATATATATATATATATATATATATATATATAATATATATATATATATATATATATATATATATATATATATATATATATATATATATATATATATATATATATATATATATATATATATATATCCGCTATTACGATCCTTCACCACAACTGACCATGAAAAATCACCCGATCCCAAATATAATTAATATTGCCTTCAACATGCAGCTAGCTAGCAAACTAGCTTCGAAGCCCGCGCAGTCAGATGTACATGTTCTGTACTGTATCCGCAGTGTCACTGATTATTTTTCAAAAAACTTTCGAACTTTTAAGGTAGATAGTAGATACATTAAACATTTCCACTGCCTTTCGACCACTTAAACATACTCCATCTAAACATAATACCATCTGCTATAAGTGGAGACAAAACAAGTCTGTGCGAAGCCATTTTTTTAAGCTTCGATACGGCGTTATAAAAGGTTAATGAAAATCCCTCATTGATATGTCATATCTTCAATACGTGTCCAGATGTTTTCACCACGGCATCACCATTTATTGGCATTTGCCAGCAAGCGAAAGCTGTTTACAATAAAACAATCATCAGTACATTATAGATGGGATTAATTAATCAGGTTTTCAGTAGTGGCCTGGCACTACATTTTGATTGGCTTAATTATAAAATATTGGTATTTTTCATTAAGCCAATCAAAATACAATACAATCAATGAACATAACAGTGAAAAATAAAGCTTTTATTAAATTGATAAATGTAATAAAAATTTAATAAAAATAGTATCATACACCATACGTGTATATCATACACCAACGTATAAAGGTATGTGGGTGGGTGTTATCCAACATTATTGTCATTGTTTTTCTTTTATCTTACAGAAAGTCAGATTTTGTCAAAGGTAAAACATCTGACGGAGGCATCGATGGCCATTAACATTATAAGTGCAATACTTATCGTTTCCCTGGGTGCTCTGCTTTACATTGAACGACATGGAAGTCCGTCAATCCTCCAGACCTGCAGCAGATGTAACAGAAACGTGAGCTCAAAGAATAAAAATAATTGTGAATCGGGAGGTACAGACATCCAAACAGCAAACGGTCAGCATAACAAATCAGCAGTGATGCAGGAACCACAGGAAGATGCATATTATGAAAAACTGCAATCGACCACAATGAATGTTAAAGATGATGAGAAACCATATGAAGACATGAAACAGTATCCACTTCCGGAGTATAGTAACACTAATCTGTCTTAGTATATGCATGTTTCAGCCTGTGTTTTTGTACTTTTGTGTTTTAGTTTGTTTGTTTAGCTTCTACAATTATGTAAGCAATTTCTTAAGAAAGAAAAAAGCTTTACGAATGATTTCACTATTTCGTATTATTTTCATTTAGATTACAAATTTGTAAATTATATTGCCTAGATAATATTATTTAGAGTCTGTAAAATGTCACTTAGCCATATATTGAATCAGATATGTGAAACATCGGAATGTATTTATTATTACACACAAAAAAAAAAAAACTAAAACAAAAAACCCATGAGGGTATGTCGTTGAAAATGCTGATTTCTTGAATTCGTTAAATAAACCGATATCGATGACGAATTCGCTAGGCATGTATTTGAATAGAATAAATCCAACTAATGAAGGTTGTTAAAATCACCACATGTTCAGAATTGGTGATTCCGATTGGATATTGATGTTTTGCGGTAATTAGCATCGTGCCATAAACATTCCAAATATGACATTGGAGGGGACAGCGGAGATATCTATCTATTTATCTTTTACATTTCACTAGAAATTAGATAACCATGATATGGAATATTACATTCCTGCTCCAACCTCTTTTTAATATCAGATGATCGGTAGGATAGATAATGAATAATTGATAGATGACCAGAAACATAACGGTATGAAAATAAAATGCCAAAATACCAGGTTTACATGCTCATCTAAATGAATTTAGATAAATTGCTTTTTGACGCTCAGTATGATTAAACTCGGAGTATTTTTATCATTGGCGTGTACATTGCATACTGTGTCGTTGATAAAAGTCTGCACAGCTCAAGAATTAGGAATGTGTAACTGTCGTTAAAGTGGAACTCTTGTTTTGTAGAAAATAAAACCTTTTAAGGAAGATGCCCCTGTCCGTTACCCCTCATCAGTGCTAAGGTGTGGAAAGATATCTATATTTATATAGGGTAGGCATAATTATATCAATAGCATTTTCACCACCATATATATTCTTCAAGGAATAGCTTTCTATACTTGCGTGTTTTGGCAATTGGCTGATTGTATTCCTTTGTGTAACGAATCAACCTCCCTCTCTCTCTCTTTCTCTCTCTCTCTCTATCTCTCTCTCTCTATCTCACTTTCTCTCTCTTTCTCTCAATTAAAAACTTGAACGTCGTTTTGTTATTCAGATACAATACCTGCACTCTATATTTTGTAGAATATGTATGTGATGAATGTCGATATACAATACTTTCGGACAGTGGATACTTGAATTCATCAAATTATCCATTTGCACACACACAATATGCAATCTATCTAGGACATAACTCATGTGAATAGCAAAGGCTAAGTTTACACCGCGATATATTTGGCATCGAGATTTAAAAATATTGTTAGTCTGATAGTCTAACTGTAAGTAATCTAGATTAAGTTAAACAAATATCGATCCTTTAAAACGACACAGGTGGGAAACTATTTGTTTTACACTACTCACTTCTCTGCCTGTGGTATCGAGATGAAGTCAATTTTATAAAACGTTTTGCTGCTTACTTTTTTTTCTGAGTGATAGTATAGACAATTCGGATATAATCACATAAATTTAAAGAGTTGTTGATTTCACAATATACACTGTGTGTACATATATTAGATTACTACACTACCCATTGTATACATAGGCAACGGAACGTAGACATTAGAGCTGGATTAGGCATTTTCATGATTGTGTCACGTTTTGTTATTTTTCATTATTATTTGTTTGCCATAAAGTTATGTCCATGTTGGTGTAACCTTATAAGTGTTATTTCCAATGGGTCAAATGCTCTCGGTTTGTTGAACTTACGAATCAGTAGTAGCGCAGAAGTATGATATGATTAAGAAGTGCAAATGGATATTCGAAACTTGAAGTCCATCAGAATACGAGGCATTTGATATACATATGGTGTCAACATGGCAAACAATTGCAAATAACAACCGGATGGGACCAGGTGTCCGGAGGTATACCATATCCATGGAAACCTCTCGAGTTCGGTGAAAAATGTCAAGCTCGGTGAATGTGCCATCATTTAGTTTAGATATGATATGTGAAAGAGAGTCACTGTATTTATCAGAGCTTCAGAATACTTTCTAACATTCCTGATAGGGTGACTTTATATTGTTTAGCGAGATCCCCGTATCGACTATAAATATTAATGATAAAATACCATCTGTATGTTTACTTGGTTATACGAACGACTGTAAGAAGAAATGGAATCACAGGTGGCGTGAATATTTGTGAAATATCATAACGAATGATACTCAACTCCAATGGTGTCAATGAAGGATTTTAAACAAATGCCTTACCACGAATGACTTATCAAAAACTAAAATTTCAAATTCCTATGTATGCACGTATTGCAGAGAAGAAAGATATACTTGTTCATATTTTTACTTGGTATAAATATGTAAAATCTATCTGGCGAGAGTTTGTTCTGTAGTTAAGACATCTTTTTAAGATGGACCTAAATCACTTCATTGAGATATATATATATATATATATATATATATATATATATATATATATATATATATATATATATATATATATATATATATATATATATATATACATATATTTGTATATATATATATATATATATATACATATATTTGTATATATATATATATATATATTATATATATATATATATATATATATATATATATATATATATATATATATATATATGTGTGTGTGTGTGTGTGTGTGTGTGTGTGTGTGTGTAATCATTTCATTTCATATATATAAATATATATAATGGGAAAATCAATTTGGAACATGGTAGTAATATTCTAAACTTAAGAACTGATGTGTTCGGCTTAAATCATGTAAATCCTCTTCAGTATATGTACACATTATATTAACCTTATTTTTTTGCTTCTTCTTAAGTTATACATGTATACAAAAATTACTTTGAATGTTGAACTATCAATATGAAGAATAAACGGCTGGAAAAAGATATGAGTGAATGTTGCCTTACTAAAATTAAGATTACCGTACGTTTTTATATATCAAACATGTATATTTAGTAATTATTGTATGCGATAAAAAAAAACTCATTTTATATTGCTGTGAATACTACATTGCACTGAAAACTACCCATTCATTTTTGTGTTATCGTTACTTTAGCTATACTCGACGATGTTTCAGTTATTTGGTTGAAGCAAAGTTTTTATTATTGGAGAAGAGAAACATTTACGTTGTGTCCGGGGGGAAAAAGACAATTGGCCTTTCGCGAGAAAACTTTTTTTTAAAAAATCAACTTAGATTCAAGGAAGGGCTTGGAAATCCGTTAGTCAGAAGTGAGCGACGTCATGGCTCAATCAGTATCATAAAAAAAAATACCAATCTGAGAGATATGCAATGGGTTGTTTTCATTATAATATGATCTCCACCACAGTAGAACTATGTATATAAGCGTATTCATAGCATGACGTCACACTAAAAGTCATCATTCAGAAAACTATAATCCATTGCCCGTGGCGTGAACGTCGCTGTTCAATCTTAAGGAAACTGATTACGTATAGTGATAATAATCGATTCCATTATTTGTTTTTCTATGATATGTAAAGATAAAGAATGGATGCTTGTCAAAGTGCATTCATTGTCAATATGAATGTCGTTTGAGTGACAGATAAATATTCATAGCGCCCTAACGGACGCCGTCCTATTTATATGTCATTTATACGATATCAATATTGACAACAAATGCACTTTGACAAGCGTTCATTCGTTAAATATCCACACACACACACATGCACCCCACCGAAACGCATGCTGTTATAATGGAGGAGATAGTAAGTTAAAATACAAAAAAGCCGGGTGTTATATTCCGGATACACAATTGTCGATTTTGTCCCTAAATCAGCTGAAAAAAATCAGAGATTGAAACAAATGTTTAAACGGAAAAGTATGATATTCTGATAAGTCAGTCTCTATTTACATATTGAACTATTTACATACAAAATATGTAAATAGTAAAGTTCAGCAAGTGCATCGAAATCGGTCAACAGAACTTTGTGTGGCGTCATAAAAAACTAGCATTGAATTGTGAATCCCCTTGCGGGTTTTCAACGTTATCGACCAATGAAATAACGCGAAACAAGCAGGGTACATTAGAATGCAATTTATACGGTCATTGGCTGTGCCATATGTCAAAGGCCAATACCTATATAGACATGGTAAACTGGGCGTTTAGTGTTAGGGAAACCGATGGGAGGCATAAATGGGATTTGTTTAATTAATTACATCGGTCTTTTGATTTTTTGTTTCTTTCTTTGGATATTGTAAGGAATGATCAAAAGTCTGCATTCGACAAATATGAATGGATAGTACTATTGATACCTATGCATCTAAAATGTATAAAAAGCAAATACCGTTGATAGGGCATTTGGCATTATTGATAAGGAGTGTAAACTCGCACTCACCTCGTCCATGTCAGTTGTATTAGCATTATTGTACCAGATTAAATGTTTATTATTAAACGTTCCAGTAATTCCAATTTCTTATTCAAATCTTAAATTTAAAACAAAAAATCAAATTAACTTCAATCTGGAAATACAATTTTAATGATTACGCCAACATTTCCAACACATACTGAAACGACTTAAATAAAGAGAGAACAGTAACGTATTTTATTAACACAGGACTGCTCACATTTTAGTTTTGTATTCTACTAAGTTCCATTATTGCAAGTCAAATACTGTACTACATGTATGTCTACACCTGCAGGATATGAACAAAAAAATCATGTTTTCTGGCCTTCACGTGAGACAAATATTCAAGCTGAGAATCATTACGTATTGCAGATGCATTGTCAGATTGTAACGGCTGATTTACTTCATATGTCATTAAATACATTAACAAAACCTGCCCAGTTAAAATACAATCTCTGTGACTCTGTTTTGTTATCGTTACCCTTTATGATGCACTATTATCAATCAGATACGAAGACGTCAATGACATTTTTACCTGTTCAGTTTATCTAATGGTTGATAACGTTGTTTCTGCGAAAGCACTTTATGTAAGGGGAACTTAATACTTGATTGTTTCATTATCTGAAACCCTCCGGAAGAAATGTTAAACCTTCTTTATCAGTTGTTATTAATTGTGTTGATGCAGTTAAACCTGCCTTAACGGTCACCTTACTTCAGCGGTCACCTCTTTATTTAACGGTCAGTTTACGGTCCGCGCGGTCACTTCTATTCATATTTATACGGTCCGCCAGATAAGAATTGGTATATATTGTACCTTAGTTAAGAAGTAACCTTTCTTACTCAGTCCCTACATTCTGATTCCGATCCCAAGGTCTTAATCAAAACGAAGGCCAAAATAACTTGGTATACCAACCAGTGTTATAATCAAATTTTTAAGCATTCTAAATCAGCCATGTTACTTTTTTACAATAATGTTAAAAAATCATAGTGGCAATTCACATCATTAACGAAAACTTCGTCATATTCGACTTCTAACTGTCAATATTTATTGATGTATGTTCATTTTCTATGTATGTATTTTTACAGTATTGAACCGTAATGATTTTAATAGACCTCTATTAGACATATACCTCTCTTAAAATCCTCCTTAATTAATTAGTGGTTGTTTAATAGAGGTTTGACTGCATGTAGTATATATATATATATATATATATATATATATATATATATATATATATATATATATATATATATATATATATATATATATATATATATATACTCATTTCAAACGGTATAAACCTCAGTAAATATACATGTATGACGAGTAGAGTAGAGGTGTACCATACACAATTTGCAAGAATCTATACACAAATGTAGCACGTCATCATTAACTGATATTTGTCAAATTGTTTAAGAACACAAACATTATGATGCATATATCAGTTGATTCAACATTATGTTTTAAAAGAAAATATATATTCGAAGAGGAATGGAAATGTGGGACAAGTTATAATTGTAATTTAATACCTTTTCTGTATAAAATGATATTAATCTATATATAATATGTTTGCCTATGTTCACTAAAACGTTTCATTCACAGTTTTATAATTTATGTAATCGGTGGAATATATTGTATCAGAAATCACGTGGGCCATTGGTCTAGTAATAACAGACTATATTCTGAAAACTGCGTTTCCTTGATTAAATGTGCCTGATTATACTCATTAAACAGAATTAAAATGTGGAGACGTTAATAGGAACTATCATTGTCTTTAATATGACGTAATTACGGTAAGGCTTCAATTTAGTTTCCAGTTTTTGTGTTTCTCGGATACTTTACTATCATTTTATCTTGATTTTAATGACTTTCGATTTGAAATGTAGTTACAACAGGCTAATATTATGTTTACTTTGTATTGAAAATAAATCGTGTTATCTCTCTAAGCACACACAAACACACACACACACACACACACACACAGACACACACGCGCACACACAGGAAGAGTAACATACACAAATACATACAGACACCTGTGTGTGTGTGTGCGTGCGTGTGTGTGTGTGTGTGTGTGTGTGTGTTTGTGTGTGTGTGTGTGTGTGTGTGTGTGTGTGTGTGTGTGTGTGTGTGTGTGTGTGTGTGTGTGTGTGTGTGTGTGAATGCTTAGATAAGAACTAAGCGTT
Source organism: Atrina japonica (assembly GCA_030159075.1). Lineage (NCBI taxonomy): Eukaryota > Metazoa > Mollusca > Bivalvia > Pterioida > Pinnidae > Atrina > Atrina japonica. The sequence continues at coordinate 11,819 of BROG01001669.1, read as the reverse complement.
TGGACACTGAATTTGTACTATCGTGATTTGTTTTATATTGTAAATCCGTTGCTATTGAAAACCTAATGATGGCTAAAGAAGCAACGCATAAGATATTTACTTGACCTACTGCCATCGACAGACATTGGTGTTAACCAGTCATATGACGTATTGAGACACACCCAACTTCAACAGCATTCGAACACAAATATATTTTAGTATGTTAATGCCCGTGTGATATTTGTATTGTTCTTTTGCTTCGCTGGGAAATATGTTTTTTAACAGAATTGAAAAATTAAGATAGTAACTGTTAGAATAATAAACGTGGTAACATAGACACATGACAAAGATGAAATAGATATATTAGCATTCTACATGGGTATTGTAAAATTGTTTCGTTTGGCAAAGTTAATATTTATCATGTTCTCAGCTGCGAGTGTTTCGTACAGTTTAAATTTAGCGGTTTACTTAATGAGTGTGCCTATATACAAATTACGATTTAATCGTAAATAACATACATATGGATTACATGTTTGGATTTGTAAGGCAAAAAACGCTTTCAAAACATCCCCAGGAATCATAATGTCAAAATTGCATTTTAGACTTCAAACTTACGAGATTAAAAAAAACACGTTTATTTGATCAATAAATAATAGGCGCACAAAAAGATAAAAATAGATAGAGGTAAACGATATCCAATCTTACTGTAAATCCCACCTCTATCTCTAGGCCGAGTTCTATATATATATATATTATATATATATATATATATATATATATATATATATATATATATATATATATATATATATATATATATATCTGTGTGTGCCTGTGCGTGTGTGTCCCATTGGGTATCGTATTGTCGCCCTAATTCATCTTAAAAGATACCAACGGATTATTCTATCTTTGTGCATGAGCTAATAATTCATTATCTCATTCGTCAGTATCTTGTCGTTGAGATAAGTCTATCGTTAACAGGTTACAAGTAATATAGATTTATATATTAATCGTTATTTACTTTTTCCGAAAAAAATTAACTAACTTGATAAATAACGTATCGACATTTTGAGTGCGCATTATTATTATAAAAACCTCAGATACCAAAGTGTAAATCAATAGAATGTCCAGGACATAGATACAAATCCGATAAAAAATGGACAAACACGGACCTCTGGAAACCAAGAGGTGAGATCAGGTGCCATGGAGGAGTAAGCATCCCCTGTCGACCGGTCACACCCGCCGTGAGTCCACAGTCAAGTCCAGTGAAAAACGTGAGGAGTGTATCCTCGTCACAATTGGTACAGACGTCTCAACAACCGCCAATAAAAAAGGCAACTCAACATTTCACTTAGTGAAACAGAGTAGTCGCAAACAAGACTATTATACCGACCGTAAAACTTGCGGAACGTTGACATTAAACGCGGTTTTCGATATCCCTGTGTCAATAATTTGTCAGTGAGTAGTTTACCTCTGTATATGAAATCTTCATATGTTGTGCACGCCCTGGCATATCGGATCATTTGTGAAATATAAACTCCATATGTAGGTGACTGAGGTATATTACTACTTAAATGTGGAAAATTTACGATGGGAAAGCCGAAATCGTCGCGTTTATCGTATAGCTTCGTAGCTAATTTCCCGTCTGTGTTTATGTTAAGTAAAATGTCTAAGTATGAAGCGTGTGTGCTTGATTCTGTTGTATCTTTAATTTCTAGTTCGCTGGGATATATCGCATTGACATATGTATGACAATTGTCATTATTAATTGACAAAACGTCGTCGATATATCTAAATGTCAGATTAAAAGACACCGCTAGCTTTTTTATTCTTTTGATTCAGCAGTTTCTGAATGAAGTCTGCTTCGTATGAATAAAGGAACAGGTCGGCCAATAATGGAGCACAATTGGTTCCCATGCCGACAGTTTGTTGAAAGACCACGTCTCCTAACATTACAAATATATTGTCTATTAGAAATTCCAGCATGTTTTTTATATCAACTTCAGTATATTTATGTGTAGAATCAGAGTGGTGTTTGACAAAATAAGTATCCTGATAGCCAATCACTAGATATCTAAATTTTCGGGTACCACCTTTAGTGAAAAGGCAGTTGTCTATGATGCTGAAAAGTCTTTCTTTTAATTTTTTCATGAGGAATAGTAGTGTAAAGAGTAGAGAAGTCATAAGTTTTGATGCTGTGAATTCGAGAAAAATTGTGTGTCTTCAAATTTTCTAAAAGCTGTTTAGAATTTTTAAGTATCCATATCTGATTTACACCGCTTCTGGAATAAGCAACTGTACAGTATTGTTGAAGTTTCTTCTTAACGGCTGTCAATATCTTGGTAAGGAGTAAAGATAATGGTTTGGTAGAACATTTGCTGGATCCTGCTATGTATCTTTGCTTATATGGGGTTTTATTATCTGATGTAGGATATGTATTTACAACAAACATTGATATTATTTTGTATACTTTGGTATCTGAGATTTTCTGTATGTTCTTCTAATATCAGGTAGATCTGAACTTGTTACTGTCATATCCTCATCATCCATAGATTTACTATTAGGCCGCTGCAGTGTCACCCAATAACATTGTCATATAGATGTATTTCCTCTTATCTTATACAACACGGGGAAATGTTGGACAGATAAATATCGTATTATTTGAAAGTCAAAGATATTATCAAAACTAGTCAGAAAGAATGATGTGTACCTTATTAGGGGGCTCAAACTTATAGATGAAAATCTAAGGAAAGTCTTAACTATGAGTGCAGGTACAATCAAGATTTGAAAAATGCTTTGAAATACATACATGGATGGATATATGAATTGGAAAATAAGAAAAATACCTTTACTGTTTTAAGCCCTCCAGATATGATAAACTGGTCTAAACAATGGGAAGGTTCATACTATCCATATCCTTAGAGTCGAAAAGGTTAAATTGACCAATTTAACCATTCAGACAAATTGTCTGGTTCTACGTTTTCATATTTGGCCCATTGGCCGGCATCACATTCGACAGAATTCATAACTAAACCGAAATTCTGACACCAATTAAAGGAACGGGCTTCCCGGTATTCAGGGTCCCTTAAAATAAGATCTTTGAGGCTTTCATTTTCAACAACAGAAACGTCGCCGGTGATGATATGCCCGATAGGATTGTATTTGAAAGTAGATGAAGCACATGGACATGTGACAGTGTTGTGTAGAAGATGGTTGATGTCTAGGCACTGCAAAACCTGTTTGTAATTGAATAGCTTGGATGCGATACTAGGTGTATAGCTGTATGAAATGCAAGGCGTGGTCTTCAGTTTAAAATATGGTGGAATACAGGACTGAACTTTTTGTGATTTAGAAAGTTGCCGATGTTTAAAGCGTCTATGCCTTTATTTGTAAATTTAAGTTTAAGAAAATAAGTTTCTGTTCATAACAGTCATCGTTTGTAACGCGTGCAGGCTTTAACAGTCTGTGATAAGCGATGTCCATTATAACAGAGTCCAGTATGTATTCTGGGGTTGAGTGAAATATTTTTCATCTAGATTATAATTTCAGTTCTTTTTCTTATGGAAACAGAAAAAACGAAATTCACCAAAACGTACAAAGGAATTGAAGTACGTCTGAAACGGAAATCGCTGGCCCTATTATATATTTTGATTTATTTATATCACAAGCATCGAAATGTCATTTATCCTTTACAATTGTCATAGTCTTGGTTGATTTTACATGCGTCAATCAAAATACAGGGTGTCTACTATATGTCGTATCGATTATTATTCAAATCCGTACCTAAATAGATGTTGTCTCGGTTTATGAGTGATATTGATGTGGATATAGTGATAAGAACGCGAATATAGAAGCAAACTATTGCAAAGAAAACTCAAGTGCATGTCGGGATACCTATTATGTCTGGCTGTTCCTACTTGACCTTCAGATCTAGTTTAGTTTTACCAAACGTTAATTTGACGATATGAAGTAAGGGTACACATGGTATGGATACTGTAGACATCAATGATCTCAAATGTCAGGAAAAAGCCGTAAAATAATAAGGAAATTATACATATTGTAGATGCCTTTATCAGACACAATTCCCACGTGCTGCATATATACACGAAAAAGAAGCACATTTATCTCCCAAATAAAAATGCAAATAGGCTAGCCATAGGCTATAGCCTACATAGTTATCTCCGATGACAAAAAGTATTCCAATTAAATGTATACTCTATACGTTTACCGATAGTTACTAACGTTTCTGCGTTGCTTTGGGTCAATATAGCCTATATTTTGCATTCGTTTATCATCTTGACAAATCCACAATATTTATTTAAGAAACTAAGGATGTGTCTTCTGGATGTGTCTTAAGTAACATATATTGATCCCTTATCAGTTTAGTTTGTATAGTATAATTTTAAGACCATGAATCATAACTTTAAAGTAATACATTAGAAACATAAATATATGTGTCGGTTATTGTGGTATTACACTAGTCACGTGATATATGAGTATCTGATGAAGATCCATTGTCAGTTTAGTATAGTAATATTTTAAGGTACTACATTATAACTTTAATGTAATAAATTAAAAACATCAAAAACAAAAGTCTTGTTGATAGAAATTTGCTGTGGAACCTTTTTGTTATTGATATGCATAGAACGTTCATAATTACAAATGGAAATTCAATTATACCCCGTTTGAGATATATATATATATATATACATAGTAGTTCCAGGTAATATTGACAGGGAATCGTCATCGTTCATGGTAAGGCTACAATGTAAAACAGGTTTGATTAATGAAAGTAATTCCGAATTAGAATCAAATCTGTGTATTTACATGCAATGCAGTCACTTAAATAAGGTCTTTCTACATGGGGAAACAATCCCTAAACACAGTTGTTGCAGATATATCGATAAACTTATATTCCGGATATACATTCTGAGGATTTTGTAGTTAAATGAAAGTCACGCACACAATTTCTTCCCGATTGAATGTGCAATAACTGTTGGATACTGTGGTTTGACAATCCCATGGAGAGGAAAACTCACCCCGCACATTGCCCGTGTGTACTGATAACCCATTATCATTAATCTTTAAAGTTCGCTATTGAGAGCTTGCTATGGTAAAGGAATGAGGAAGTAAAATGTTTTTACTTAACAGCCATTTTAACGATTAGGATATTTATCCACGAAACAAAGTTTGACTACATTTTTAAAGACAGGATCAAATTGCTGCTATCTATTGCAATTTTTTACAATGTATTCACATGTTTTATTGGTGATGCTTATCCTCATACCAGGTGAGTGTAATAACACTTTTTTTTTCCTGCAATGTTATACGCATGTATTCATATGCTTTATCCTAATACCAGGTATGTGTAATAATTTTTTTTTTCGCTGCAAATCTAAACACATGTATTCACATACTTTATTGGTGATATCTATCATTATTTCAAGTCAGTGAAATCAAATCATAACACCCAAGCTGTTTCCTATCGTCGTTATGTTATGTATACGATGGTATGTTTCCTTTGTAACCCTACTTTTTGACGAAAAGCATGTAGTAATAAGAGGATGATAATTCCTTATCAACTGGCCTAGGTATAAGTCTGTGTCATCAACTCCGTTAATAGGTAAGACATTTGTGATAAAATGGATCCGTCTCAAAATTTACATTCCTGATTCTAATCATCGAATTGAAATTCATTCCTTATACTGTTAATGAAGTTGTTGATTTAATTACCACTATATTGCTATGCTATAATTATATAACTACGTAACAGAGAGAGAGAGAGAGAGAGAGAGAGAGAGAGAGAGAGAGAGAGAGAGAGAGAGAAAGAGAGAGAGAGAGGAAGAGATATACAAGTATGTACACATGTGAATGACAAAGTACATACTATTGTATCTTCAATAATGTAAACATTTTTTATTCCAACGGCTATCTTTACGTATTTGGTGCTGCATTGACATGCACATGTGTATGGTTAATGAAACAGAACAATAGTGAAAAAAGAAACATCTCGGAACGGGGTATAATTGAATTTCCATTAGTAATTATGAACGTTCTATGTATATCAATAGTAACGAGGTTACACAGCAAATGCCACCGACGATCATTTCTACCAATAAGACTCCATTAGTTGAGCTCGAATTTAATATAAATGCACATTCAAGGAAAGCTTAGTGGTATCAGTTTTGCAACATTTAAGAAACTAAACGGTTTATAAGTTCCGTCGTTTCAAGGGAGTATAAATTTAAATACGCCGTTGTAAATAAAAAAACTAAAAAACCAACAGTTAAAAATAATAAATTGAAGATATCATTAACTTTACTATGACGATTTCAACTTCCATTTCAGCAGTATCTCGTTTTTGTGTAGTCATATTCAGTCTTCGATGTTTTCATTCCATATATCTGTCATTATGCCAGTACACAATCCTCTTGTGAATCTTTAATTGTAAGATCCTAAGAATTCGTCACACAAGAATACGTTGTTAAAAGACTAAAGATGCTTTATGATAATACGCGTCTTGTTAAGCTATACGAAGTCAACACCCCACCATGACACGAATGATATAGTATTCTGGAACACGACTCCCTTTTATTAATGGGGTTTAAAACTAACTGATGAAATCTTACCGAACTTGATCATTTTTGTTTCTAAAAAGTAACACTTGTGAAGATTGTAGCATGCTGACATGGGAGTTTACTCTTTCCGGACATCTGATTCCATGCCGATTGTCCTTGGTAATGAGACCATTCCAATATCAAATTTCTCATATTCTAATGACCCTGGATAATCCATTTTCCATCGGCAATTCTTAATATGCATTTTAATCACTACTTTAAAACATAATTCGTGAATGTGTAACAGGAATGTATTTTATTCAGTTCTTGTATTCATGTTACCAGTTGTTTGTGGTGTTAATACTCTTGAATAGCATGTAATATGATTTAAATTGTAATGTGATTTAAATTGTAATATGATTTAAATTGCTACATTTTCTGCACATTATCCTTTACAGAAGGCTTTTGTGATGAATGTCGGTATACAGTGAGAGCGGACAGTGGAGAGTTACAGTCACCAAACTACAATTTTCAATACGACAATAATCTGCATTGTACATGGGAAATAACTTCTGCCAGTGGCGGAAACCTAAGTTTGTATTTCGATGCATTTCAAATAGAATTTGATGCTAAATGTGAAAGAGACAGTTTGAAAGTAAGTATCTTATACAATTTTAAGAACTGAAATATAAGATAAAATGCATGGAATAATATGATTTCTTGTCAAAAATGAAACGGTTATCTGAAACGTGATTTAGATTGTATATACGGAGAATGTCCGTGTATTCTAGACAAGATTACGCGTTTTAACAGCGTTTTACAGCGTCGCCATAATAAATCGATCGATTAATAGCTCATACATAGGTTCTGATTTACAAAAAAATTTCAAAACCTGTTTGGCAATACCAATATTTTCATTTAAAAAATTGCAAATATCACATGTTTATACAAATCAAAAATGGTGTATTAACACATGACTCACGTGATAAAAAATACCAACAACAAAAATATAATGACTGGTATAGATCGATAAACCACGAATATAAATGAAAATAAATGTCCTACCATGTTTAAACCTACAGAGATAACATAGGCTAGTAGAAAAGTTTATCAGTCTGTAAAGACTAAAGAAAATTGGGTTTTGGCGTGGTAAATTCATTACCTGATCATTATGTGGTACGGGGGGAAATATCTTGTTAGAAATGTTGCTTCTTTTGAGACATAGAATTAACTGACCGTAGATTTGTTCGTACCATTCCTATGCTAGTGTTTCGTAAATTGCTTATACGCATTGTGTCTAAGTTCAAGTAATAAAAACTCGTTCATATATATATATATATATATATATATATATATATATATATATATATATATATATATATGATTGAGTTCAATGTTATGAAGTCAATCGTCCACACCATTGTCTAATGACAAAACTAGGATTCCATCACCAGAAGAAGGGCGCCGGTACGTAATTATTAACTACAGACACTCTCAAATATGTATTGCAATCACGTAAAATTCAATAAAGTAGATTATTAACTTTGTTATTTTAATTTTCAATTTCCTGAATGTCGAAAAAAATGTATTAATTTCCATTTTTGAAGATGATTTGGGAGATGCTTCTATTACATCAATTTGAATTTGAATTTTGAACAAAAAATACTTGTTACTGTATCCACATTTCAAGGTAAAACGGTAATTATGCAGAACCTCAAATGTCCGTGACGGTGTTCACGGTCATGCACTGAACCACGATTTTCATATTTTCTTAACATTAGAGCTATTTAAAAAGCTGAGCAAATGCACTTTAATATAAGGATTTTTTCCATTCAATTTATAAAATGTAATAGACTATCCTTTCTACTGAAGTAACTGAACATGTTAATAAAAGACATGTTGATACATGTTAACTGGTTGAATTTATACGTAGAATATTGAAACCGGTTAACTGTTCTAACTCTTTTCCGCGTTACCCCGGCGTAACGCAAAGGAAACATAAAGTCTGCATACGTTTTTACAGTGGTTAGTCTTAGACGGATTTTGGTTACACTTTTAGATTTATTATTTGACCTTGTATGATGCCATTTTTCTTTAGAAAATGCATTTTAAATTTGAGCTCAACTGATGAAGTCTAATTGACAGAAACGATCGTCTTGAGCATTATAACTTTTGTAATATGTTTATAATATTTATTCAATCGGCATTAAAGCTGAGCTGGGAACATAAAAACAGTTTTTGATTAAAAAAAGTGTTGAATAAAAACGTTTTGAAACATTTCCACTTCATTTCCTAACACAACGCGGCAGACACATTATTAGCCCATTTCCTTAACAACCATATGCGACCACATGTAAATATACAGCTTTAATAAATATTCGGGGTTTGCATGTAGTGATAGAACACTAAACTAAAACAGTAACTAGTTCCTAATGTTTTAAAGCTTTTCTTCTAAACTTCACTGGCTTATTAGTAAATCGATAAGACAACTCACATGTGAGGCGTCACCAATTGGCGGGATAACTCGCATGACGTTTCTCGAGGTCTGTGGAATGTTTTATTGAAAGGCGACCAAACAACATTTTTTGATACGATATATTATTTTAAATGCATATATTTTTTTTTCAATATGTATTGTCTTCATATCTTTTTTACTTTACAAAAAAATAAATAAATTCAAAAATAGTTTCATATTATCTATGAATACAAACTATATGACATATTATTATGTAAAATATATTTTTAGATCAGTTCTGGAGAAAATGTACTTCAAAAAGCATGCGGGACTTCAATACAGGGGAAGACATTTTTCTCGCCATCGGGAGTTTTCAATTTGCTATTTGTCACAGATGGTAATAGAGGAAATTACAGAGGATTCCATGCATCATTTAAAGGTGAGAAACGCACACACACACACACACACACACACACACACACACACACACACACACACACACACACACACACACACACACACACACACACACACACACACACATATATATATATATATTTATATACACACACACACACACATAAACAGTGATATATATATATATAATATAAAATAATATTCGCTAATATGATCCAATGCACAGTACCATTAGATCGGTCGCATGATAGTCAATATGAAAAAGCGAACCTGTCCGTGAATTATCTTTAGGCACAGTGATAGCAAACTCTGGTATGTCTGTGAATAGGTTTATAGAAAGTACCCTGATAGAGTAGGAAATGGTTACAGGGTGATTAAAAGAATAGTCATCACATAATACTTTCGATATTTAAGAAAAGTTCTGAAACTGCAGACGAAAGTAGATAAATAATACTGTAGCGTTCATTAGGAAATGCATACATGGCATTAGCGCTTGAAAAATATAAGTACATATGTAGAATTACCACTGCAGGAGTAAAATGCAAATTGTCCAAGAATCCCAGTAAGTGCTGTAATTAACATAGACCAACGAATCCGAAAAAAAAAAAGATACAGGAAAAAAGCATACACAATGTGTCAAGCATTTTGTACATATTTATTCAATCGGCAATCAGTTGAGATTGTGTGTGTGTGTTTGTGTGTGTGTGTGTGTGTGTGTATGTGTGTGTGTGTGTGTGTGTGTGTGTGTGTGTGTTACTATTTCTGTCTGTCTGTCTGTCTGTCTCTCTAAAAAAATAAAAAAATAAAAAAATAACAAACAAAAAATAAACAATTATTCAGTAAGGCAACAGAAAATCGATTTTTTTGTTGTTAACTGCATTTATCAATTCATTTTATATTGTTCTCTCAAACTCCAAATGAAACTAAACTACATGTTTAACAACGAAAAATAACGACTGCGATAATATATTTGGCAAAAAAGAATTAGAATTAGTTTGCTTACTTAGTACGTGATACTACAAAGGAAACTACAGCCGTAACACATACCCACTGCCACATATCTATGACACTAAAAATATATAAATATTGGATGGAGTCTGTACATTACCGATCTACCGGGCTGATGATGTTGTTTCTAAATCCAAAATAATCTTTTTTTTCTCATTCTGTATCTGTATAGTACTATACAGACAGTCACTATGATAGTGAACGTATTGAGGACGTAGGAGCGTGCGCGTGTGGGTATTAGTTGTGCTGGTAGCTGTCCTGCAACGCCACTTGATTGGCAGTTATGAGTGACTCCGGGAATGAGTTCCGGTCTCAGACCGTTTCATGTAAAGTGGAAGTTTTGTTGCTATCCGTAAATCATAGGTATTTGAATGTGAGAGCGTAGAATCATTTGGTTTATATATATATATATATATATATATATATATATATATATATATATATATATATATATATATATATATATATATATATATATATATATATATATATATATATCTGGAGTTTGCGGGAACAGACACCATGCCATTTATGATTTTGAAGAATATTTATTAGTCCGGCTACATAGAATATTTTAACTATTAAGTTGCTATTACTTTTATTGCCCACATTCGTCCCGGACCGCTGTTATTATACATGATATAACACAAGGCTACATCGATACACCAATTTATTATGCGACAGTACCGCCCCTCTGTTCCCCTTCCTTACACGATCATATCAAAGACAGTGTCAGATGATACACATACATTTGTCTGTAAAATAAATAATCAGAAGAGCAATGCGCTACTGTTTACTTAAAATAAATCCATGTATATGTATATACCATTTCGCAAATCAATCTTATTTCAAAATACATACACATACAAGATCGTTTATAACTATTTTTTTTCTATTCAACATTGTTTGAAACTTTAAGGAATATTAACTCTGTGCTGTTTTCTTTTGTTTGTTTGCTTTTTTTTTTTTTTTCGTGCGGCCGCGGTAAAGATTAATTATTTATTATATAAATAGAAACTGTATAATGAACTTATTTGCATATTACTCTAGCGCAGGAAAAATAAAGTATCAATTAGATGCATATGATTAAAACACATCATAACTTTTTTAACAGTTGGAAATCCAGACGTGGGAACATACAATTCTACTGGCGATTCATCATTTTCAGTATCACTCGAAGCAGGTAAGAACACGTGCATTTTATAATTACTTTAACAAAAATGATATGTGCATCGGTGAGATGATAGAATTAGGAAATGTGCAACAGTTTTAGACATGTTCTCCATAACAGTGCACCGATCTCATTCCAACAGTCATGTCGATAACATAGGTCGTTCATTGATCAATGCAGAATATGAAATCATAACCCAGTAATGGGTTATACATCAGTGCTGTGAGTTAGC
>BROG01001668.1:22500-34687 GCA_030159075.1 Atrina japonica | reverse complement strand
TGACATATAGTCGAGAAATGTGTTTAAATACATCATCAAACACTTAAACCGTTGTAAAAAATATAAAGTTATTTGTTTTATTACAATCTAAGTTTCCCCTTACGTTAAAAATACAGCTGTATTTCCGTATGCAATGACCTTTGGGGTAAACTCTTTCGCCATATCAAATGTACTTCGTAAATCGGTCAGGGGTTATAGGTCCTTTGCGGGCTCGGACTATGTCAAACTCGTGCACAGTGCACTTAACATGTTTCGTCAATTAAAGAATTGTTATATGAATATATTTTTCTGATTTTAGATTATCTAACCAAAAGGTCATTTAGGTTATTGATATTTGATACTTTTGATGGCCAGCATTACACCAAATGTTTGTTTATGTTTATGTGCTTTATCCCTCGTGGTGTAAAGGCCGCCAACAAGATGTCTCCATATAATCCATACGATACTAAATGCGAGTGGCCAAGGTTAGTGAATTTGATTGAGGTATATTTTGAATATAAGACAGACAAAACAATGTATAGATTTCGAACTTACAGATAGCGACGTTTTGCAATTACACGAGACATGACAATGTGCAATTCAGGTATGATCTTGCATAAATTTGTATAAACTTAGCATTTACCGGTACATATATAGTTCTATCGAGGTTACGTGTCACATCTGGTTTGAGTCTTAATCCAAAACACCACGGTCTACTTTCTAAAATAGGTTGTACAGGTAAAACTTATTGCCCTGCACGGATGCATTACTGAATCTCTGATACGTTTGTGACAACTACCATGCACCCCTGCTATGATTCGATTTAGACTTTAAATCTTTTTCAATGGAAAATCATCATGCCCTGCACGGATGCATTACTGAATCGCTGATACGTTTGTGACAACTACCATGCACCCCTGCTATGATTCGATTTAGACTTTAAATCTTTTTCAATGGAAAATCATTAGAGATGAAATCAACACTTCATTGAAATTAAATCTACTGACGTTAATTGAAAATTATTCCTTTATTCTGGAAGACATATTTTTAATATATATCTAAGTAAAAATGTGGATAGATACAAGATACAAGAGAGAGAGAGAGAGAGAGAGAGAGAGAGAGAGAGAGAGAGAGAGAGAGAGAGAGAGAGAGAGAGAGAGAGAGAGAGAGAGAGACAGACAGACAGACAGAGAGAGACAGACAGAGAGAGACAGAGAGAGAGACAGAGAGAGAGAGACAGACAGACAGACAGAGAGAGACAGACAGAGAGAGAGACAGACAGACAGACAGACAGAGAGAGAGAGAGACAGACAGACAGACAGACGGACAGACACACAGAGAGAGAAAGACAGACAGACAGAGAGACAGACAGACAGACAGAGAGAGAAAGACAGAGAGAGAGAATGAGAGAGAGAGAATTAGAGACAGAGAGAGACAGAGAGAGACAGAGAGAGACAGATAGACAGACAGACAGACAGACAGAGAGAGAGAGAGAGAGAGAGAGAGAGAGAGAGAGAGGGGGAGAGGGTCATATTGAAATAACGTTCGTGGGATTTTACCCTAAAATTCACTGTGAACCTTGCTACATAGAGGTAAATCTTACCTCTGTATTCATATTTTTGGAAATATAGTTTTTTTTAGGGGGCAGAACTTGGAAGTGCCACTTTACACCGTCAGATCTTTTTATGGTATTTCAAATTTGCTTTTAAATGCTACTTTTAATTATTGCTTGAAAAGTTGACGTTAAAAGTAATTGAAAGGTCTTTTTAACATTATTGCGCACGATTAGTCTTTGATCCAGTTGCGTGTATTGGTATCTCGCTTTAAAGTTGGACATGTCGTTTACGTGATTTTAACTGAAGAGGAACTCGCGATATTTTTGGAGTTTGGAACTGTTTTACATGTACACATATTGGCCCAGGGATTTAAGTTCTACTGAGAGGAAGTACAATGTAAGGGTACACTATTGTCCCGTCACATAGACAATTGAACATCTATGCAGCGACGTGTATAACCATAAGACTTTATAATTCTATCGCTGATCTATGTACTTGTAATTTGTTTTAACAGCATGATAAATACTTCATCAGTACCCACATGTGATATAAAGTATATATAGGTTGTAAACAAATGTAATGTTTTCATGGTTATGATTAAACTTATTTTAAAGCAAAATTGCGTGACGTACACAGGTTCTTGCAAATTCATTAACTTTAAAATGACATGCAATAATATGCTGCACTTCCTCGGTAAAATGTGTGGTATCCTTTACTGAAATAAACCTGTCTGTAATATTTGGAAAAAAAAATATTTTGTTCTAACACATGTAGCCTAAGCAAAACATTATACTGATTCTATTACACCAGCCACTGGCATACATATTATTTGATCCACTAATAACCCCTGCTCCCCAGGGGTGGGGGCGGGGGCAATTTTGAAGGCTATGGTTTTCTGAAAGCTTATAAAAGTGCTACAAAACGAGTCATGTTAGAACCCCGGCCGTTGGTACGTTTATGAGTTTTGGAGTAAACACCATGGACAAATTTCAAAATCGATGAAAACTGGAAAACATCAATTAATCCCCCATATATTGCCTCTGTTTGCAATGAAAGTACTCGTAGCATGGTAAATATCTTAAATGACAAATATAGCTCCATTTAACAACCATTATTTATCACATTTGGTGTTTTGGGCTATTTTTTTTTTAAACAGATATCTGTGAAAAAATGTAATATACTTTAAGTCACTTATAACTCATAACTTTACCAATTTATGTTTTGTAGGATATGTTTTAGAGAAATCGGGGTAAAAACCATAGAAAATTAACAAAAATCGCTGAAAATTGGAAACATACAATTAATTCTTCGTTGAAGTTTTTTTTTTGCAATAACAGAGATAATTGTATGACCGATTCCATAAAATATGAATATGAACACAATACAAAATGCTTTGTTTTATTAAAATTGTTCGTTTTGAAGTAAAAACCATTAAAATAAACAAAAAATCGCTTGAAACTGGAAAAGCTCAATTAATCCTACTTAAATGATAAGTATCGATATTTTAAACAACAACTGGGGATCAAATTTGGTGTTTTGGTGTACAAAACCAAATTCTTGAATAGACATCTATGAAAAATGACAAGACGTTAGGGAACTAAAACCTCTGAATATTTTTGAAAGGTATGCTTATCTGAAAGTTGATCAAAAATGCTACAAAATGAGCCATATCAAAATGCTAATCTCTAGGGCATTTAAGAATTTTTTTAATCAAAATACAAAAATCACTGAAAACTGGAAGATCCCAATTTGTCCTTCATTTATTGTCACTTTTTGTAATGCGTTTGAGGATTGAATGACAGG
This sequence comes from Atrina japonica, assembly GCA_030159075.1. Taxonomy (NCBI): domain Eukaryota; kingdom Metazoa; phylum Mollusca; class Bivalvia; order Pterioida; family Pinnidae; genus Atrina; species Atrina japonica. The sequence goes on along the minus strand of BROG01001668.1, from coordinate 31,349 downwards.
TATCTAAAAGGGGGAGTCTTAGCACATTATACAATCATCATGTTACAAAATGTTACAAGTGTCTGGCCACTGCAAAACCCGTTTGAAATTGAATAGCTTGGATGCGATGCTAGGTGTATAGCTATGAGAATTGCAAAGCGTGGTCAGAGATTTAAAAGATGTCGGAGTACAGGGCTGAACTTGTTTGTGATTTAAACAATGCCAATGTTTAAAGAGTTCATTATAATGGAGTTCAGTGTAGATTCTGGGGTTCAAGAATCCGTATAGGGGTTCATTCTTGCTTCCTGAAAGAAAAAAAAAACATTAAGAAGTATAAAGAAACATAATAACGTTTGCTGCGAATGCAGTGCAGACTTTAGTTTTGTTAGCGTTTCGTCAAATAGATAAAACAGTAGCATCATGTATGTTGGGTCTGTTATATGAACGATGTCCGTGACTTCGATTAATTAAAAAGACAATATATATATATATTGTCCTGAGATGTACATGTTTAGTACATGTTACCTCGTCATACAGCGAAGTGGACCAGAGTAGCCAGGTCGTGATAATATCCTTGTGTTCGAAGGATGAGGTATTGTGACAACGTTTCAAAGTCATGAAGTAAATGGACAAGGTCAGAGGACTCTACGCAAAGAGGAAATACCATTTTTTCTGGAAATTGTTTATTTTATTATACATATTTTTATTTGAAAATCGTCTAGTATGTTATGGGAATTATTGTGACGGATTGCCGTTGTTACCTCTGTAAAAGCAACATGTTTCTTCTCAGATATGAATTCTTTTTTGCATATTTTATATTACAACGACACTATGCTGGGCAAGGGCCAAATGTAAATGCAGACAATTACCTTGAATCTTATAACTTGTTGAGTTACGGAGGTACTGTAATAATACCAATGATAATACCATTCCAGAGTACAATCTATTCAACCATATACACCATGTTTTTTGTTCTAGTCACTTATTACACCGGATATATTTCTTTATCTTGCAGTATCTGTTAGCAATCGTTTTAGAATTAAATTTGTTACTGTCCAACATCTTGTTTTTTGGATTAACGGGTTGGACATGCGCACAAAGCTTTCCGTCTTGCTTCAAACTAGAGGTAAACTCTTGCCAAGTCGAATTGTTGTGTTTCTGGGCAATAATGTAAAGCGATATGAACTGTCGTCGGCGATTTTTTTCCATGCCCATTTTATGTAATATATTATCTCATATATGTACCAAAGAGACCACATGGTGGTTAGAATAGCAAATGCATGTGTATAATTGCAACAATCTTGCCAAACGCAACCCGTAATTTCAGTTAGTGTCGGTCCGCCATTACTTTGAGCATTGGAAATTAAATTTCGGTATTTTATTTAAAGAGTGCTATTTGCAGTTATTATACATTCCATTCTTATTACCCTCTGCGTTTATTTTCGTATATATTCATTCCATACCTAAATCAGGCAAAGCTGTTTTTTGTTCTTGGTCGTTTGAAAACATTCGTCTATGAACTTGTCCACGCGCCGGGTATATCGGGTGACCTTGAACCATTTTTAACGCACCCCACTGCATTCTCGGCTTTATCATTCTTGACTCATATGACCGTGGACTGCCCAACTCCACCGGGCATGGCGCCACGATTGTAAAACATGAGATAAGCATACTATTCACAGTTTTTTTTTTATTTGTCAATGCCAGCTTTCGGAGTAACATTAAATATCGGGAACAAAATCTTTTAGTGACAAGATGTGTTTTTCATATATTCAACCGAGTTTCTTCAGGTATTAAAAATAACGTTGAAAAGCATATATCTTAAATAATACATGCACTTTAAAAAAAATCAAGTCCTGTATTTTAACAGTAAATATAAAATACATAAAATCGGCTGACTTTAACATAGTCCGATCACGTAAAGGACCGATATCCCTTGACGGAATCACAAAGTGCATTTGATGTGGCAAAGGAGTTTATCTGAAAGGTCATTGCATACGGAGATACAGTTGGATTTTTTAAGGTATGGGGGAACGTAAATTTTGATACAACAAATAACTTCGAACAGACGATTTTTACAACGTTTCACGTGTTTGATAATGTATTTGAACAAACATTTAATCATATTCTTGAGTATATGTCAGGGGACAAAAATAATCATTGTGACAGCTTATATTGCTTTAAAATGTGTATTCATGTCTTTCGAATAATATGAGAATGAATACATGATTTAAGGCTAAAATGCAAACTTATGACTATCACATTCCCATGTCGCATTTCCTTTCCCAGATCCCCACACTACAGATTTGTGAGGATGAGAATAAGTGGAGCAAAAGAACAAACATATTGACAATAAAAGTTCGATGAGGCAGTACTAATCTCGCACTCTTGCGTTTCTGGACATTACACAAGATAACAAATATCATTGTAATGATTGGAAAAGATTAAATCAATAAACTAGATATATTTAATTTTATCTATGAATTTCATGATCTTATGTCTATGAGATTTAGTTCTTACGGTGCAGCTTTCTAAAGCGAGAAGTGAAAATGCATTTAGAAATCCAATTTACAATCGGACATGAAAAATTAAAAAGTGTAATGTAATGTGTGTGGGGAGAGAGAGAGAGAGATAGAGAGAGATAGAGAGAGAGAGATAGAGAGAGAGAGAGAGAGAGAGAGAGAGAGAGAGAAAGAGAGACAGACAGACAGACAGACAGACAGAGAGAACACTAAACTGAACATTGCTTTAATATATCAGTGTTGCAGCATTTACTAACTTCCTTTTCACGATTACAAACTCATGTTTGGATATACATCGACGTTCAGGTTAGAGAATTGCATCCCTGTGTTTTTAGCTTTAAGAATGATGATATAAAGAGGATAGTTACGTAATGGTTTTATTGTCTAGAAACCATAAAATGACCTCTCATTTAAAGAATGCCCAGATCTTTGTCACCTTGATGTGGTATGCCCGCTGAATTACCTGCATTGTGGCGTATAGTCAGTTTTATAGTTTTATACTTTTAAGAGGAACATTAGTTGATTTTGTATGAATGGTTGTTTATAAATCAGATTATATTGCAATGTTTGAAAGCTGGTTAGTATCTAGTCAGTCCTGAGAAAAAGAGCATGTCAAAACAACTACTGTCAATTAATTGCAACATACATCAAAGGTGCGTCGATTGTCTTTAACTTTAAATTGACATTTGTATCAACAAAAATTGACTAAAATACCCTGGCCGCAAAAATGAAAATACAGATTATATTGTTCTCTTGTTTCGATGGAGTTATTATTCAGCGTATCACCCGGTTTTCAATCACGAGCACGGGTCGATATCCAATGACAACCCGCACCTGCCGAGGTTAATTCTGGAATATCAACTTGCATCCTTGCAAACCGGTACATCAATGGAAAATATATTTTAAATGAACACAGAGAGAGAGAGAGAGAGAGAGAGAGAGAGAGAGAGAGATAGAAAGAGAGAGACACACAGACAGAGAGAGAGAGACAGAGAGAGAGAGAGACAGAGAGAGAAACAGAGAGAGAGACAGAGAGAGAGAGAGAGAGGGGGTAGGCAGAAGAAAAAATACATAAGTAACTAATGCTTTGTTGGCACATCCATAAAATTGTTTTGCCTTATGAATACCTCCTAATTTTCTTTATTATTCATGTGATATTGAAAGTAATCTAAAGCTTGACTTAGAATACTGTCGGAATCAGCGTCCAAATCTCCTATCTTGTTTCTGGTGTCTTTAAATGTGTTATTTCGAGTGTGATAACAATATAAACCTAATTTTGTCCAAGGACGACCTGGATACTTTTGCGTATGAAATTGTTTAATATTTACTGTACGTTGTTTGGTTTCATTGTAATTGTCAAACACATGAAAAATAACAGTTTAATCTGTGATGATATCAATATGAATGATAACAAATCATAGGACCTTCACGTGATTGATGTACAGTTACAAAAAAGAGCTATATACAGACATAAAAGATATAGTATTTGTTTATATTTTGTGAAAATAAGGTTAGGTTTGATGTGGTATGCATATACAAATAGTAAGGTCGCGTTAATCATTTGGAATTAAAAAATTGTCAAACTTGTTTTTTTTTTTGTTTTTTTTCTCAAGCAATTTTCTCAAATATAAGAATTTGTATGCATATATATATATATATATATATATATATATATAGTATATATATATATATAATATATATATATATATATATATATTAATTGGACTATTTTAGCGTTTTATTTCATTGGACAGACAACAAATATATCTCATGCATGTCTACGAAGTTTCAGATGTGAGGTCGGTATCAATATTGACAACAATACCATGTTTTATATACATGCCCAAACATTTTTTTATTATTTTCATATTCGTAATTCTTTTTAAAAAGGCAATATGTGCAAGTGTAATTAATGAGAACTTTGTATCTTTATATAAGGATATATATTATCTCTTAAAGAAAAAATCACACCCTAGCTGCCGCTAGTGCTAATTTAATCTTGTAATCTGATTTGCGCACCTTATCCTATATCATTATTGATTTTACTAAGATCACGCTTTCAGACGGGAGGTACCGGGATCGATTCCCAGTACCAGGTCATACCGAATACTTTTCAAAGATAATAGTGACTGCTCCTGCGCCAAACACTCGGCATACAAAGTGAAAGTCACTGGTCTTCCGGATAAGACTTAGGACCGAGGTCGTTTATTACCTCAGACGTGGCACTTAAAATAACCCTCACTGTAATGGCGTCATTCCATAGCACGAGTAAAAAATTGTCGCACTTTTAGGAGAAATAAAATCTCAAATACAATTTACATTTTTTATTAAATACAAGATTAATTTTAAACAATATTTCAAAGTCTGTCAACTCCAAAGTGCATATGACAAACATGTTCTGACTACATATACAACTATAAACCGACAATAACTAGACCTGTATCGCAGTACGGAAATGAAAACAAAGTATCATTTCGTGTCATACATTGATCTGTTACGATGATGCGGAAGTATGTTTTCAAATTTGATATTTTGATCCTGTGGCTTTACAATAACAAAACATAAAAAAGTCATTATGATAATAAAACATGGACGACAAATCAATGAACATTGACAAAGCAGCGTTATGAAACTCACAGAGATTGTAATCTCATCTACTTGTGTTGTACTATTTATTACTATTCTTGCACACGGATACAAGTGTTTTATCATAAGTACTGTGTCATGTAAGATATATATGTATATTCACATTTATAATAAAATAATAAAAAATGGACGACAAATCAAGGAACATTGACTAAGCACCGTTATGAAACTCATTAAGATTGTAATCCCATCTACTTGTGTTGTACTGTGTATTACTATTCTTGCACGGACATAAGTATTTTATCGTAATATGTATCTGAATATTTATAAAAGTGCATAATGTTATATTCAAATGACAAAAAGTACAAAAAAATCACAAGTCAATATTAATTCCAAATGCTACGAACATTTAAACATGAATGTGTGTGTGTGTGTGTGTGTGTGTGTGTGTGTGTGTGTCCGTGTGTTCGTGTGTGTGTGTCTGTGTGTTTGTGTGTGTGATAGTTACTATAACGCTAATTATTACATGGACATTATTTGTGGCGTTTCCCCTGTTTTACTACTTAAGTTGATATGCAGTTACAAAAATGAGATATACACACGCATAAACATTCTTAAATTCCTATATATGTTGTGAAAATTAATCGAGAAACCCAAGATTCACATTTCTTTTTAATTGTAATTGATTAATTCAACCTGACAATGTGTATATGCATATTGCACTTGACCTGACCTTTCATTAATATATAGGTATATAAAATGTTTTATGCCAGTGTATAACAAGTAGCAAAAGTAGAACAAAATCGAAATCTCTTTTGGGATAAACATGGCGAGTGCCCCATTAAGTAAACGCAAATACGTTGATATTGTACACAAATTATTCCCACATCAAACCTATTGCACAGAAACATGGAACTTATCTAGTATTGGAATTGTCTATTTACGTCTTTTTACCTTATTTGCAAGCCATATCTTCCAGTCTATATCAATATAATATCCTCTGTACATCAAGTCTTCAGATGACGTTTTACATTGTTTTCCCTTGTATCAGATGATTTTCCTTACCGTACGTTATTACTAGTTTTGCTTGGCTGTAAGGGCTACAGATCGCATCACATTTTGTTTTACATATTGTAGATTCCGTTATTCTCAACGTGCAATTGCGTCAAGATGTAAAATGGTATGTTTCATCTGTTGAACTTGATTCACTTCTTTTCCTCTAGATCTTGAAAAAGATATAGAATCACTTGAAAACGTGTGAGTATGTGAACATCCAGTGTCAAATTCGCAAATTTCCTCATAAACCGATTCTTCTGTATTTTTGTTTAGTTCAACAGCTTGGGATCTCAATTCCTCAGTTTGTTGATCTGCAGAAATAACGATTATGATATTAATTTAATCGGATACAACTACATGCATTTTTGGAATAGTAAATATGTATTATTATTTATATTTATAAAACGCCAATTGAAGTGTGTCAGTTATTATAGCGAGCTTAACAAATACATGCAGTCTAATAATCGGATAGAATAATAATAGCGATCATAATAATGATTGCCGTTATTTAATAATGATAATAATAAATAAAAAATAATGATATTAATAATGAACATGGTCGATGATAAGTTGATTATCTATCATATGACTACGTTAGATAACTCCATAACGAAAATTTTAAGTTTAGCATGATTAACTTTTTTGTAGCCTTACTATGTTGAAAGTTTCCTATTAACAATCTGGTAAATATTAAAACCCGGTCATATTGTCCGTGGTAGACATTGGCTAAATCACATTTATGAATGAACTGCAAATTTGAACTCAATATTCAGATGAAGATCAGGAACGACTTTAAACCTCACTAGCGGTAGACCACGTCACAATCTAAATAGTGATGTTTTTTTTTCAAAAATCAGTTAGCTAAGTCAGTCTTAGTGTAAGGTGTTGTGTCAAAAGTAAGTTCCTACCTCTAAATCTCACAATGTTTTCTTAGTATGCACTCTCTCAAAAACACTTTGATAGATGTACACAAATCTTTTACATAGTTTTGTAAAATTGTCGAGCAATGGTACTTAGAATTTTTAAATGTGCATTTATTCATAAATTTTTTTTTTGTCAATTTAAGCTTAATTATTTGTGTAGTGAATGATTTCCTATAATCCATTAATGCTAAAAAATATCACTTTGTTCAAAGTATAAAAACAATATACATTTACCATGTCGCGGTTCACTTTCTTGGTCAATGGTTTTCCACTTCCTGAAAAATTACAAACATGAAATATATATTGAAAAGCCAAAGTGTCACGTGGGAAAGATACCGGCATTAGGTATTATTTTCTAAATGTTCACAAAGATGTCATAATGAATGAAGACCAAATACCATTAATATGAGCAAAAGGCATAAGCAGGGTTGCAAAGCCTCGACAGGACTTATATGGCAATATGTTGATGGTAGACTTAGAATATAATCTATACATCGCTTTTTTGCAAAGTAAAGCTAAACAAAGGTGTGTGTGTGTTTGTGTGTGTGTGTGTGTGTTGTGTGTGGTGGTGTGTGTGTGTGTGTGTGTGTGTGTGTGTGTGTGTGTGCGTCCTATATTTCAAACTCATAACATTGGGAACATGTTTATTAAACCTAAGAAACAAATAAAACAGCCACAACTCGACTTTAACCAGTGCATGTAAAACAACCAATCATTACTAGGAATTACTATGTCATACCTGTGTGTATGAATCAGCAGTATTACCAGCACTATTACAACAACCCCCAACGTTATACCATATAGATGATTCCAAAGGATCCGTTCATGATACCCATTTGATTTTGTTGTTTGCTGTTCGGTACTTGTAGTTTCCATTATGGTGAGAGTGTCTAAGTGCAAATAAAATATTTCTATAGCATTTAACTTCTCAAAAACAAATATATAGAATGTAATAGTGTTCCCGTTATCAAGAAAATAATTTACAGGTAGAGAATTTTATAATTTATTAAATAATATTTTGTTATTAATTTTTAATCATATGGGTATTTACCCACTCGATCCATACAAAGTTTGCTAATTTTAAATATACTTTCATACAGTTACTTAACAGAAAGGTTTTGTTTTGTTATAAGTGCAAGATAGAACCACTTACTGTCAGTATTGTTATACACACAACCTTTTTCGGCATTACATATCTGGTCAGATGTACAGTTGCATGTTTCATTGCAAATCACACCATAACGTCCAGTGGGACATAATTGCTGACATTCTCCACCTAATGGACCTCTCGGACATTCTTAAATTATACATTTTATTTAAAAAGTGAATAACAATAAAATACCTGGACTTTACATTACAGCCCCCCCCCCCCCCCCCCCAAAAAAAAAAAAACAAAAAAAAAAAAAAACAAAACAAAACAAAAGTGATAAATAAATAAATACTAATACATTAAATTAAGAAGCAATTATTTAGGTAATTTATAATGAATTATTTATTTAATATACTTTTATTTAGCCACTTTATAGGAAGTTTTCGTTTTCTAATAACCATACGATGTATTCACTTACTATCAGTACTGTTATTTACACAACCTTCTTGGACATCACAAATCTGGTCAGTTGTACAATTGCATGTTTCCTTACAAGACACACCATAGAATCCATCGGGGCATGGTAGCTTACATTCTTCACCAAACAAACCTTTAGGGCATTCTAAAATTACATGATTTCTTTAATGTTTGGCCACAATAATATGTTACTTGGAATTTCCATCAGCAAAAAAA
>BROG01001668.1:0-17500 GCA_030159075.1 Atrina japonica | reverse complement strand
GTACGTGTAGCTGAGCAAACGAGCTTAGACCAGAAGGCCGAGGATGGTCTATTGCCGGTGTCTGTAAAGCACAGGGCTTTTAACCCGAAAACCAAAGGCCCTTTTAAGGGTCACTTATCTTATTTGAAAAGAAACCTTAACTGAATGTATGCAGTTTCTGTGTGTCTGTTTGTGTAATACTGTAGTGGTAAGTCTAACCTATAGTAAGTGAATGTGAACATTCACTAGTTCGTCGTTTACTTGATTCGAAAAAAAAAAAAAAAAAAAAAAAACAAAATTAAAAAAAAAAAAAAAAAAAAAAAAAAAAAAAAAAAAAAAAAAAAAAAAAAAATAAAAAAAAAAAAAAAAAAAAAAATATATAGAAATCGAAATTAGTAAATTCTAAACATAGTTATATTAAAACAACTTGAGAATAAGTTCAGTTAGACCTCTGAGAGCTCATTTGACATCCGTCAACATCGTCAGAAAAAATCCTCTAGGTGAGTGTTTCATTTTTTTACTTTATATACAAAAGTACAAAAACGATATAAAATAATACAGATACTGTTTTTAATGTCTGAACTTTGTCACTTTTGTCACTTTGTCAATTGTATCACTTTCTCACTTGTATCACTTTCTCACTTGTGTCACTTTGTCACTTGTGTCACTGTCAATTTGAGACTTCATAACTTAGAACGTTGCACACGTTGCAAACTTTGAAACATGAGAACAGTACACAATTGATCACTTTTGCAAACTTTGAGAACGTTACACATTTCCATGTTCTATGTATCTCTCTCCTGTCGTGAAATTAGTCAGTCTCTGAAAAACTGGATATCCCATGATTCCATAACAAAAATGGCTACCCTGCCTATACTTCCAGTTTCACTACCAACCCTCCCTCTCTGGTTTAGTGCATACAGTTCATACAGAGTAATCTCCCCTTCTGTTCCATCCCTATAGTCTATACAGAGTTATCTCCCTTTGTTCCACCTATACAGAGTGATGTTTCACCTATAGAGGCTATGCACTGTGATCCCCCTTTGTCCCACCCATACAGTCTATTCAGAGTAATATCTCTTTTGCCCTACTCATACAGCCTATACAGTTTATTATAGGTCAGATCCATATAGGGTAAACAGAGTGATCTCCCTTTGTCCCACCTATATATTCTATATAGGGGGATCTCCCTTTGTACAACTCATAAATTCTACGAGTCTTAGCACAAGGATAACATGTTCCAGTTTGACTCGAGCTCGGCCTACCGCTTTTCGAGCTTGCACACTCGATACAGGGTCGTTAACTCTCGCCGACTGTGGCGATACCTACTGCTGATTTCACAAACCTGGAAAAACCCAAAGTTTTGGTCCTAAAAACAGATTCATTCTCAGCCCAAAATTTTTAAAAACCCAGCTTCTATCTTTAGCCGTTGACATCTCTTGAACTCATGTGACCCCGACCTCTTGTAACAAAGGCTCTCATTAGCTCGTTATCCAAAATGGCCGCCCCCACAATATTTCACTTCCTGTCTCCGAGCTCAACGATTGAGAGTCTTTCTCTTTGTCGCCATGATAACATAACCTCACTTCAGGTATGACGTACTTCCGGTATGACCTCACTCCCGGTATGACGCATTTCCGGTGTGACGTCACAGGCAGCTCTATGGCATGCAGTTTCAGAAGTCAGGATTCCGATGACGTCATCAAAAACCGTTAAAATGCCGCCTATGGCGGCAAATTTGAAACTGCACGCCATGGAGCTGCCTATAACTACTGTCTTGTCATAAGCTATGGACCTTGATTCATAAATAGAATACTCTCTATATATGTCTCAATTTATTTGACCTGCATTTTTCACAATATAAATCATGATTTTATTTATTTATTGTTGTCTCCGTTGCATTTTTCGAATGTATCCATGATATGCGAAAGGTCTTTCTGGGGTAAAAAGAATTTAAAAGATACACTAAACCTCGTGTTTTCGGGGCGAAACAACGAAAGATCAAGAATTAGAAATCACGGAATCTTGTCACCACAGCTTAAATATACATTTTCAGTGATCATTCTGATTATTTGTTTTTTTGTTTATTGTTATATAACGTCCCACTCAAGAATATTTTACTCATATGGAGACGTCACCATATGCCCGTTGAAAGGGCTCAAATTTTGGCCTATGCTCGGCACTTACGGCCATTGAGCAGTGAGTGTTCTTTAACGTGCCGAAACCAACTGTAACACGGGACCTCCAGTTTTTACTCTTTCATCCGAAAGACAGAAAACCAACCTGTCGCCGTGGGGACTCGAACTCACGACCTCACGATCCAGAGTCGAGCGCGCTACCGACTCAGCCAGGCCGGCTCTCATTCTGATTATTTCTACATTTTGTAAAAGTAGGCCGTTTAAGAAAATTCAAAATTTGTTATTTTGGTATGGATCATTTTTGAGAGAGAGAGAGAGAGAGAGAGAGAGAGAGAGAGAGAGAGAGAGAGAGAGAGAGAGAGAGAGAGAGAGAGAGAGAGAGAGAGAGACTTTATACTTTTTGTTCCGTTTTCAATTTTTGTTTGTTTTATTGTTGTTTAAAGTCCCACTCAAGAATCTTTCACTAATAAGGAGACGTCACCAATGCCGGTGAAGGACTTCAAATTTTGGCCTATGCTCGGCACTTACGGCCATAGAGCAGTGGGGGTTCTTTAACGTGCCGACACAATCTGTGACGCGGGACCTCGGTTTTCACTGTCTCAATCCGAAGGACAGGAAATTCAACCTACCGCTGGCTGGACTCGAACTCACGACCCCACGATCAAGAGTCGAGTGCTCTACCGACTGAGCCAGGTCGACTCCCCCATCTTCGATATTTTGTCCCTCAAGACCTTGTATTATTTAAATCAGGCATCAGTGGACAATGGTATTAGCCGTTGAGTTGTTTTGACCAGATTTCGGCAAAGAGACATGAAGACAGATTCCCCGAGAAAACTTTTTTTTTCCGGAGTTTGCATATAAATAAATTCACTTTTTTCTTACGAAGGTTATGAAGATTTGAAATCAAGGTTAATCTGTTTCCTTGGCGACCCGAGTTAATATAATTTATAAGTTTAGATTTAAATTATCTATCAAAATCAAGGTAAACTGTGATAGGTTTATAATTCTTATTCTCACCTCTGGTTCGAATCCCGCTAGGGCCATTTCGAATTAAGTGGGAAAGTTTGCCAGTTTTCTTGCGGAAGGTCGGTGGTCTTTACCCGGGTAACGGGGGTTTCTCCTCCACCAATAAAAACTGGACGCCATCATATGACTAAAATATTGTTGAGTATGGCGTAAAACAAAAAATCAAAATCAAATCAATCAAAATTCTTATTCTAGGTATACATGTACTTAACACAAAATAAATTGTCTTTATCCGGATCAACTTTTCCCCCTGGTTATCCCGTGAAATAAGTTTAATTTAAAACAATTGTTAAATAATTATACTTATAAATATTATTAAAAATACCAAAGTTATATGTTAGGTAGGTTTTCCCAGTAAATCGGGTTACCTGTGAAATAAGTTTACTTTCATTGTATAAGAGTACGTGTATGTGTGATGTAGTATGGGGGTTTCGGCGCATCGGGGATTTTGGGTTTTCGCACACCGCGGATTTGGGGTTCTGGCATACCGCGGATTTTGCTATTAACAGAGGGGTGTTCTGGTGCACTGCGGATTCGGTGGATTTTTGCTATTCGGCGAGCATCGCGGTCTGTTTTCGCGCATCGCGTATTTTATGAATCGCGTTCCATTTTTCTCTCTTCGTCATTTTTATCCCCACATTTCTACCTTATTATGTAAACGGAGGTTCCAGCGCATCGCGTTTTTTATATGCCGTGTCATATAAAATGGGTACTCATATTATTCTATCTCCATATTTCTACCTTATTACGTAAACCGGGGTTCTGGCGCACCGCGTATTTTATATACCGTGTCATATAAAATGGGTACTCATATTATTTTATCTCCATATTTCTACCTTATTACGTAAAACGCAATTCCGGCGCACCGCGTATTTTATATGGTGTGTCATATAAAATGGGTACTCATATTATTTTATCTCCAAATTTTTAACTTATTACGTAAACGGGGGTTCCGACGCACCGCGTTATCTATCTTATTATTTATGCGGGGTTTTCTCTCTCATCACCGATAGTATTATCTACATAATTTGTAATGTCCTATTGCGTACGTCGAAGTTTTATCATCTTCGCGTATGTGTATCTTAGTATCGAGTGGGGATAAAGTAGTTTTATCTATAGTCATGCCGTAGATTATTTGTTTCATCGGTCGTAAGTTGTTCATTATCGCGCTGAACGACAGCATTTTTATAGTTGGTAAAATGTATCTCTTTGTCTACCACGTATCGTTTTACACCTTTTGCTCGTTTAATAACTTTGGAATCGTCTTTTAAAACCGAAGACTAAATCCTACGTATGCGGAAATCAGAATTCCCGCGCACTCGTCTTTAAACTTTCCCATGACTTTCTTGATTTTTTTTTTTAATTAAAATTCGGAGGGAAACACGGTTGATCGTCCAGAAAATCGGAGAAATGAAATTCGTCCGCGTGTTTTATCATGTTCTCGTATACATCGTCCGTTTGTACTTCTACCATAAGACTGTCCGTATCCGTATATACTAATTGACAGCTATCGCCGTATTGTTGCTTTAGGTAGTTGCAATACCAATTATACATGTGGTGCTTCGATAAATCGAGAATACTCATTCCCGCGTAAATCGGCTTATTTAAGATCACCCTTACTTTCTTCACGTGTACCATACCCAAGTCTTCGCTGATGATATCATCTCTATCGAACGTGGGTTTCGCGTTGATTTCACAAATTCGTTCGGCGTTGTCGGTATCTTTAATGAGTTTTATGTCGATTTGTTTCTGACGTTTTCTATGGTCTTCCCGAACACGCTATTGGTCATCAGCTTGAAGAAATCTACTCCACCTCGTTGCTTCTCTGAAGTCTATAATATGAAAAAATGGTGTTTGGCCACATGTTGCTTAAATATACAAAATATTGATATTGGAAACATGATGTGTTTACACGAAGCTATAATTATAAAGCATGTTAGTCATCTCCCCAGTATGTTAGATACAGTAAAACTTGCTATAGCGGCCACCCCTATATAAGGATCACCTGTCTATAAAGGCCAGTTTTGAATAGTCCCTTGACTACATAACTTAACTAAATTGAACCTGTGTATACGGGTCACCTGCACATAAAGGTAAATATTTTCTGCTCCCTTGGGTGGCCCCTATATACAGGTTTTACTGTACTTTAGAACTTGATTTAGGCAATTCTTCTGAAGAAATTGTATGTAGTAATATAAAAAAAATAACATCTAAAAAATATGAACACTGATAATTTATTAGGTAGTGGTATAAAAACCGGATACCCTCTTAATATTACTTGTAAAGATCGTCTTGAATGTATTATTTCATTAGGATGTAGTGTACAATTTTTACGAAAGCATATATCGCCGACCGATTTTAATAAATTAAGCGATGAAGAACTTAAAGAATTATATACCCGATATACGTCTCGATTAGGAATGCGAATGACTAAGTCGATTGCGAACAGTATAATTACGTTGTACACTCAGGCTTTAAACCATTTTTTCGATCTTAATAACGTACCGGGTTTAATTAAGGAATTGCACGAAGATCCGTTTTTAGACTCTGCTATTACTGACATATGCTGTAATCTATAATATTCGTTTGGAAGTTTTTTAGCACCTTTATCCGTTTGTACAATATCATCACGACACATATCAGGATTTAAAAAAATCTTCTGACACTATAGAAAAAGAACGAAATGAATCCCGAGGAGATATTGTAAACACAGAAGGAATAACAAAGCCAAAGAAGGATGGAAGAAAAGGAGATTAGCTAAAGATGCGATGCAAATGCAATGTAAAATGCAATGCACGGCAATGCAGATGTTTTGCAAAATGTACAAAATGCTTTGCACGACGATGCAAATATGCAAACATGCAAGGAAAATGCATGTTTTTACCTCTTTTGATAGGTGGTGGGATTATTGCGGGCTTATATTTTTTAAGTAAAAAAGATGAACTTGTTATTAAAACCGTTAAATCTGAACAAATTCCTAAAAGTTCAAATATTCATATGATGTATTAAAAAGATAAAGAATTTTTATTGGTCTTAATAGGAGCTGGCTTAGTGTTTTACGCCGCGAAAAAGCTAAAATAATTTATATCTTTTAAAGATATACATTTATTAATAAAATGGAAATAATTCATTAGCGATCGTTGTCTTCACGCATACTCTAACGAGGATATACTCTTAAGGCTTAAGGAATACTGTCGCGGAATAAACGAAGCCGCCGTGAATCCGTGCATGCCCGACCCTAAAAACAATATTCTTAAATTTATCAATCATAGTAGGAGTCACCCGGTACCTTGCGTAATTTACGCCGATTTCGAGAGCGTTATCAAACCTTTAAAGAAAAAAATTGGCGACAAAGCGAAAATAACGTCCGTGCACGAAGCTTGCTGTTATGGTTATCAAGTAGTTTTCTATCTATCTGTTTATTTACCTATCACTAGCTGTGTGCTGAGAACTTTCTTTATTGTACTCATATCACTAAAGCCATAAACAGACATAAAATATTCTCTGTTTGCTGTGTATCGACTCTACCCTTTTACCTATTGGTAGGTAGGCAATATATTTTATTTTATTGGAATGTTTTCTGTCATTGTGCAGTCAGTCATTTTCTGTTACAGATTATAATGAAAATAATTGTAAATGAGGACACATTAAATATTTCATAAATGTTTGAGACAGACAGGAGAAGAGAGAGGTTATTTGTGAAATGCCAACAAGTTTTCACTGTACAACAATTATCTATCGAAACTGGAATTTGTTCACTGATTTCAAGTTAAACAGACTTGCCATTATTAAATCAGACTCTCAACTTGACCTCCCAACTGTTGGCAATCAGACGAGGCAGTGTTTATAATAAAGTGCATGGTGCAGTGACAGAGTCGGTGTTTTAAAATGATAACTTTTCTGGGATTTTTTATTATATCTCTAATGTAAATTAGACAATTACACAGGATTATGTTAAAAAAAACAGGTGTATCAATTTAATTTATTTCAGTTTACTAGATTTGATATCGTTTTTGTGAAATTATTACATATTGACAAATATTTTTGAATAAAAAAAAAGAACAATGGGAGGTAACTCTTATATAACTCTCTACACGATTTTATGTTTGCTATAACATTATTCCCTTCAACTTTCATGAAAGGAGGAAACATATATCAAACAAATTTAAACAAGCGTTTCATAAATTGTTTATCTCAGTAAAACATGTATCATACAGGGTTTTTTGGTTTCCTATTTTTATAAATAGTATTCGTAGAGAAAATGTATGTGTCATTCTGGGATATAGCAGTGGCTTAGGCCAAGTTTTATGTTCCGATTTTAAAGCGATTTTTTTGAGTGAGTATAAAATCTGAATAAATCCTTTGAGGAGATGCTGTTCGTAACTGCCCGCCAGACAGAATCCCAAGGGATTATGTAAAAAATTCTGATTTAGCCCCCCCCCCCCCCCCCCAAAAAAAAAAAAAAAGAAAGAAAGAAAGTTCGACGAACTCATTTATGCCCTAATAATGTAGATGGATTGGTAATATATCAAAGCTTTACAAGAGGTCATATTTTGAATTTGCAGTTCCTTGATAGGCCCCTAGTGTCATGTTGCCCACGTTCTGGCCTATTATTTACATTACTCGGATAAAATACTGATAATATACGATGTTTCAATGGATAAATTATAGCGCCAGAGTTAAAATATATACATGTAATTTCTCAGAGATCGAGGCGATGTTAATACTAATACTATATACAGCTGTGACGGTAATCGAACGTTCCAGGCAAAAAAAAAAAATGTTCCGAGTCGCATTGATTTCCGTGGGTCGGTGGGTAAACAGAAAACAAACTTAATTTAATTTATGTCTAATACGTCCGATGTTTCCTCAACCAACTGAGCATAACGTGAAGTGCAGAATTAGATGACGCACTGAATTAGACAACAAAGCAGTAAATGAATGAATAAATAAATAATTAAAAAAAAAACCGTGACAGATCTAACCAAAATGGGTAAGTGCAAAGCCGAAGATGTCATTTCTCAAAACCGGAAATTAATTCGGTTTATTATACCCCCCCCCCCCGAAAATATACCTAATTTTAAATAAATGCAAACAATATACTGTTACTCATCTGCAACAAAATAAATAATCAAAATGAATTAATACTTATCTCAAAACTTTCATTTTAATTTTCAAATAATAAAATCACGAGGAACTAAGGTAAATTTATATACCGATCGCCATATTGAAACAACAGAATGACGTTAGTGTACGATGGTCATCTCCATGGGCAACGGCGAAACCTATATAACCGAGGAGCAGTGGCCGACATACAGCTCATTTTCACTCGACAACGTCTATGGTGCACTTCGTAACGTCGTTAGAAAAGTTGGCCGAACGCCAGCCGTGAGGTGTACGCCATTTCTACTGACCGTACTTGAGTGGTATTGGAAAAAAAGGTAAATACACCATTTGAAAGATAAAAAACAATCGGTGTTTTTTTTCTTTTACAAACAATTAAGTCTATAGGACTTTAGCGTGAATGTTCAGAATTTAAATATCGTTGCAGTAAAATAAATGTGTCTATGTCGATTGTGATGTTGATTTGTGAGCAGAGCAGTTCTGTTTCTGCCCCTACAAAAATATTACTTATGAAGAATAGATTAATAATTGAATGAATAGGCCTATCAAAATGAGTAGATAAATAAGTAAAATAAAAACTCAGAATAACTCTGACTGTTATATTAATATATTTATACACTTGAGCAAATGTCTATTTCTGTTCTGTCCCCAACAGTTCAATCGTTATATTTCAGTTGTAAATTCAACAGCCACGCAGATGGCGACAGATGACATTGACTCGTGTTTGTTTGTCGACTCAGAACTCCCGAAGGTCCGCCGGTTATTTATATACACCGCAAATCTAGTGCATCCTTTGGATAAATAATCCAAAACAAAATTAAAACACAGTCATACTTTTTTTTCCGACTATATGATTATGACGTCATTGTGAAAGTGATGACGTTAGTGCCTTAGCATAAAAACCCACGCTAGAAAACCCGTAAAATCTGTTTATGTTTTCTACACGATTTTGAAATAAATAAACCATATTGGCATATATATATATATATATATATATATATATATATATATATATACAGCCAATTCCAAAGGTCCGCCCAGACTGAACAAGAATGTCTCTCTCACTATGAGAGTTTATTTTAATATGTTAAAGTAAATTGAAGGCATAAATCAAATCCCGTAGAGCTGTATTACAGTAATTGAAATTGTCCAAAAGTATGGTACTCCGTTTTTGACGTCTTTGCTTATTTCAAAGTCACGACAAGACTTTACTAGAATATTACTCACTATGAGCTAAGTGCTAAAGGTGTGATAACTAAAACCTAAGGTATAGTCCAAATCCCGAAGACTAATTTCACATGTCCGCCCAGACTACACTAGAATGTATCCCTTGTGGGGTAGATCAAAGTCTTGGCTTAGAATTAATCCGAATTCCCTAGACTCGGTTGTTTGTTCATTGTTGTTTAACATTCCACTCAAGAATACTTTACTCATAGGGAGACGTCAGCAAATGCCGGTGAAGGGCTTCAAATTTTGACCTATGCTCGGCACTAACGGCCATTGAGCAGTGAGGATTCTTTCACGTGCCGACACCTACTGTGAGACGGGAACACGGTTTTTAGTGTCTCATCCGACAAACAGGAAACCAACCTGCCTCCGTCTAGACTCGACCTCACGATCACGATCTCACTGACTGAACCAGGCCGGCTCCCTAGACTCGTAGAACACTAAAGGGAATCGTAGTAAATTATGGTACCGCCATTTTTTTATTTGTGATTTTGCTAATGCCACAGGTACGCCCAGAATACACTATAATTTGTACCATAGGCTGCTTTTTTTTTCTCTATTTATAAAGCGAGTAGTGTGTCTCTACCTACGCCATGACATTCGGACCGGTGTAGATATTAGGGGTGGAAGGTATGCTGGTATGCTATGGTGTATCTAGCTTCTCATAGTGTATACAGATACTATAAATAAACATGACGTATCAAATTCATTTTTGTGATAAACAGAGCAAATGTCATTTGTAAAAGAGGAAAATATAGATAAGTTTTAAAGATTGAGAATATTTGATCTACGAACAGAAATAAATTTATGAATAACAAAAATAAACTTTAATAGTGTAAGGTCCAGTACTACAAGATAACTTGATAGGTCTGTATTAGGCCACTATTCTGGGGCGGACTGAGGAATTTTCAAAGAGGGGCGTAAAATTTGTTTTTGTTTATTGGAAGGGGGGGGGTGACAAGACACCGTACAGGTGGACATTGTGTTCATTCATTCTGCGTAAATAATTAAATATCATTTATGATTGGATGTGCAGATTTTGTTTAAATATATTTTCATATCAATACATGCTGAGAAAACGCAAACGAAAATATCTGTACCGATATATAGGACAAACACTTCAGAAATAAACTGAAATGGTTGATAAAAGCCATAAAATAAAATGAAATACACAGACAAAGCCAGGGTGGATCCAGGATTTCAAGTTAAAGGGAAGGAAGAGAATATATAATTGTAGATCGTAGGGAGGCGCAAATATTTTGGTATTTTTTCTTTATCAATTTTCCAACCTTTTATTTAAAATATACAGGTTTTAAACAATTGTTGTTAATTCCCGCGCTTTTGAGTTGATTTTTACTGTTCGGCGTACATCTATGCATTGGCGTCCAAATGAGGGAACGTGCCCTTTTACACGTAGGCCTACCTTTACCGTTGGATTATTCAGTGTAGACCACGATTGATATGCGAATTTCTTTTTACATTTTTAAAACAGTTATGTTTCATAGTTAGTCTTTATATTCATTCAAAAATGTTATTTTTAATAGTACGGTACAAGTAACTACCCCATAGAAAAGTGTTGGTTCCGTTGTGGTATACCATGGCCGGTTGCATTAACTTCATTCGGGGGCTGCGCCCCTCGTGAAATTATGCGCCCGCCCATGGTTATTACAGCATAACACTTTTCTATGGGGTACCTAATACATATATTATGCATTCCTACTAAGTATGAGAGGTTAGCTTAGTATTAAAAAAATTATGGTAAAGTTTAAATCTTCTAAACCCTTGAGAACGATGACTGTAATACGGTACCCCTTTCAAAGGACGACCAGACTATTCAAGAATTGTTCTTGCTATTGACTAAGTATGTGAGTATAGTCCGCTATGTAAATGTATAGTATAGCCAGATCCACGCATGACCTGCTTACAGCACTCTAAGTGACGTAATTCCGTTTTTTAACATTTATTATATATGCCAATTTGAAAGATCCGCCCAGTTTACTCTAGAATATTTTCCGCTATGTTGTAAAGGGGACACGTTAGCCCAGAGACCGACTTAAAATCAAGGTATAGCCCAAATATCCAAGACTTGTAAAGCACTAAGGAAAATAGTCCTACAGTATTGTACCCCCCCCCCCTTTTCGATGCTTGTAATTTATGCTAATTTCACGGTCCGCCCAGAACTATACTAGACTACTTTTCCCCAACATTGGGTTTAGTATGAAATGTTGCCGGAGTTGTAAACATATAAAATGAGGTATAGTTACAAATCCCCTATACCCAACACAACCACGTAGACAAGCCCAAAGTGAGGTAAAACCGTTGGTTGATATTTGTAATTTAACCATTCCAAAGGTCTGTTCTAAAGTATTTCCCACTAAGTTCCAGCGGGACTTGAACCTGTGCTGAATAGATTTGGGGGACTGTATGGAATAAAACAGGGTGTAGAACACATTTATTTGGTGCCGAAGTTTAAAATTAGATAAAATGATAATAATAATGATAATAAAACCGACGGCTTTTACTTTCATTTAGCGCATTCGCTTCTCACATATGCGACACGAGTTCGACCCTTGGATTTGACAGGGGAGTATGTGAGATAGTATGGAGGTCGCCAAGCGGATACGTGGGGTTTCACATCAAGGACCCCAACATCAGGGCCAAAGACATTTTAAAAGAGTCATTCTCTGTAAGTATCAGAATATGCTGGAAATGGACCTCGACAGATCTTAACACTATTTGGTACAATTATAGTGTACTAAGACCTTTTACTCACGGTACCATTAAGAATATTTTTATTTATGCGTTTCCATAGTAACAGACCCAAATTGTCATTTATTTATATGAATTTCAGTTTTCAGCAATATCTGGTTAACTATTGGCTGAATTTACATATAATGTATGTAAAGTGTTCGTATATACAATTAATAACAGGTATTTTTATTTTTTTTTTTAAATTTGTACTGCCACCCCGATAAAAACAATTATAGAGGCAAAAAAGGGTCCCCAACGTGCAGAAAATGTGAAAATGGCCTAGTGAATTATTTCAAATTTGTTTGTGGTACAGTATGTGGTAACTTAGACTGTAAGTTTACAAAAGTGTTGCTCACACTTCACTTACATCACATGCCTCTGGGGCTGAGCTGGGGTCAAAATGTAGGATTTTGCAAAAAACATTGTTTGGACCGAGGGCATTTGTGTTTCACAAACACATCTTGTTTTTATAGATGTCACAGCAGCCATCATCCAGATTAGTGTTAAAAGTCGTATTATTTGCCTAAATGTATTTCTTAGAGGAGAGGAAGGCATCCGTTTGTGTGTGTGTGTGTGTGTGTGTGTGTGTGTGTGTGTGTGTGTGTGTGTGTGTGTGTGTGTGTACAAAAAAAAATCCCTGATTATCTCCTGATTTTCAGCTAAATTACTTCCTGATTTCCTGATTTTTTAAAGCAAAAAAGGTGCTTGACAAACTGAAATTATAAATGGACGACATCTGACATAAGGCGATCACGAAAATTCAAAATTAGCAGTTTACCTAAGTGACATAAATATCCATTACGGTGACGGAGTCAACGGTGACGTACCTTGCACCTTGTTCGTTCGGTGAAAACATTCACCCTTCCATCCCTCTAACTTGAAATCCTACTACTGATTCACCCTTGCCTTGTCTGTATGTTTTGAGTTTTTAGGGCTATTGCCTACGCTTTGTTTTGTTTCAGTTGTTTTCTAATATTTGTGTTTGCCCTATATATCCGTTAAAAAATGTTTTCATTTTCTCAGCATCTATATACGAAAGTTTATTGGTAAACAAATCAGAATAATCAAATATTACCACACTCTCTTTTTCTGTAATTGTAGTAAGACATAGTTGTTTATTAATACCAAGATAGAAAAGAACATTTACGCTGCGATTTTTTGTAATGACCCTTCAAAAATTTAGAAAACCACCGTGTTTACCATTTATAGAAATATGTTAATAAAGCTTTAAATAAGTAAATTACAAATGTTGTTTTACAAATCATTGTTCTTTTTTATATCTCCATGTGGTTACCATGGAAACCAAATATAATTTTGAAGTCAAACCTTTTTATTTTTTACAAATTAATGCAATGCATTTTCTGAAAGTCTGGTAAAAATCTGATTCCACTCATTTCCAATATTTTTTAACTTGTTTGACAATCGTTGTAGTATAAATAAATTTCATACTAAAACCGACGATTGTTTTGCAGACATACAAATATCTAATGTTATTTCACACTTTTTGGCGTGGTCTACCAGATATATATGAATTTGTAATTTTTATTTGGGTTTGACTCATAATGCCACATAATCTTCAATGAGGATTCACGTTTGCCTGTCTGTAATGATTTTTCCTTTTCCACACAGAAAAATGACTCGAGGAGAAATTAAGTCTTTTCTTGAGAATGCGCATGAGACGTTGCTGTTATATATCGAGTTACCCTCTTGTGAAAGCATCGGGAATTTTGTAAAATTTGTACAAGCACCCCAACAACAGAAAACCTGAAATCATAAGTGGAAGTCTGTATTCAGAAATGTTAGAAGCCAAGGTCTAAATATTCATTTTTTATTTCACTACACGATAGTATTTTTTATATAACTACACGAAAACTCTGTTTTCAAGAAAGGAATATATACCAGCAAGATTCAAAATATTTTCCATCAACTTAAATGATCCATTGTGTTTATTCGGGGCATAATAATCCCCTGTGGATCATAAGGCAACGTAGCCTTCAGTGGTATTCTAAATGTGGTACATTGGGTATGAAAACAAAAGATCTGTTTCAGCGTCTGATTTGTGTGCTGAAAAGGAAAAGAAAATCAGACCTACAGATGCCATATGTTCTACACGATTCAAGGGCAATTTTTAAATTGTGTTTATTCAGGGTATAATAATCCGCTGTGGGTCATAAGGCAACATCGTTTTTAGTGGTATTCTAAGTGTGATACATTGGGTATGAAAACAAAAGATCTGTTTCAGCGTCTGATTTGTGTGCTGAAAAGGAAAAGAAAATCAGACATACAGATGCCATTTGTTCTACACGATTCAAGGACATTTTTTAAAATGATCCATTGCGTATATTCGGGGCATAGTGATCCCCTGTGGATCATAAGGCAGCGTAACCTTTAGTGGTATTCTAAATTTGATACATTGGATATGAATACAAAAGATCTGTCTCAGCGTCTGTTTTGTGTGCAGAAAAGGAAAAGGAAATCAGACTTACAGATGCCGTATGTTCTACACGATTCAAGGACGATTTTTAAAATTGTCCATTGTGTTTATTCGGGGCATAATGAACCCTGTGGATCATAAGGCAACGTAGCCTTTATTGGTATTCTAAATGTAATGCATTGGGTATGAAAATAAAAGATCTTTCTCAGCGTGTGTTTTGTGTGCAGAAACGGAAAAGGAAATCAGACCTACAGATGCCATAAGTTATACACGATTCAAGGACAATTTTAAAAATGATTCATTGTGTTTATTGGGGGCATAATAATCCCCTGTGGATCAGAAGGCAACGTAGCCTTTAGTGGAATTCTAAATGTGATACATTGGGTATGAAAACAAAATTGTTTTGTGTGCAGAAAAGGAAACCAGATTTTCGGCAGGAATTAAGGATAATTATAAAAATGATCCATTGTGTTTCGGGGCATAATAATCCCCTGTTGATCATGAGGCCACATGGCATTTACTTGCGTTTCAACACCCTACAATCATCAACGGTTTCAGGAATTTGGTTTAACCAATAATCCATGTCTGTCAGCATGATTCAAATTTCGTTTGAACGGGCCATAAATACCCCTCGGATATTGTTTTAAATTGTTACGAACGATTCCAGTGTTGTATAAATGAAATGATCCATTGTGCGCTGGGGCATAATAATCCCCTTTGGATCATAAGGCCACATGGTCTTTACTGTTTGTTTTTTATGTGTATCAATAAATTACGAAAAAAATCGTGGATTTTACAGCAACGGAGTTAGTGTTCAAATTTATACAAGTGATTCGTGCGAGGAATATACACACAGATCACAATGTAGATCTGAAGAGGGTTATGTCATCGACAAAACAGATTTGAATACGAAATAGTAGGGTAATGAAAGGAAACTTAGAGATACCAACGTTCTGACAGGATTCAAGAATTGAGTTTTTTAAATTGACCCATTGTGTTTCGGGGCATAATAATCCCCTGTGGGTCATAAGGCCATATAGCCTTTACTGGAGTTTACAATGTGCTACAGTGGATTATGTTACTAACAATATCCTTAAGTGGGACTATAAGAGGCAGCTACCACCGACATAATTGGTAAGTACATCTTGAATATATTTTAGATAAGTTAGAAATTAATTTTGCTATTTTGGTGTCACCAAAATGAACTTATTAAACATTAGGGTTTTCGTTCACACACGAGACGGCTATTTTCAAAATTGTCGTATGAGTGCTTGACTATTTCATCTCGATGTGATATTCCGTTCTATTTTTTTTAATTCAAAAATCATCCAAATCTTTAGCTATTTTTATTTTGTGTCTTTGAAATGCAGACGAATTATTGTTAGGATTCCCTTTTGCCTGGAATCCGTTTGTATGGGTGTGATGAGAATGACAGTCAATTGAAAACTTGATTTGTCCAACATGACTTACGTCACTTAAAGCGTTTGAATGACAAGATCAAAACTTGATCCCCAAAAACAGTAAATTCTAAGTCGAGGGATAAGTCTCAAGGATCATTTGGGGTCTGCGTTTGGATATATAGGGCTCTAATCCTATTTTTTCGTGTTAGATGGAATGGTAAATTATATGATATCCCTATACGTTAGAATATTTTACAATTTTCTATAAATGTTTGGTGTTAGCATTGCTTATTGTCCAATGAAAAATGAAAAAAAAACATTCAGGGAAGTCATCCTTTAGCGCAAATAAGTTTAGAAACCTCGGTATAAAGAGGTTCAGCCAGTTTTTCCTCTAGTTGATGTGAAGCTATTTCTGGCTCATGTACACACCCTAAGCCAAAGAGACTTTGCTCTCTTTGGCTAAACTACGGCATATTTTTTTCTCAGACGACTTACACCGTTGTGACAAAAAAAAATCAAGGTTTTTTAAAATCAAAATTTTGATACTTTTCTGATAGCTCATTGGCCTTTAAACTTTGAATGGAGGCTGATATTATAAATGTCGAAACATACAAAAATGCATGTTTTTGAGACGACTGCCAGGGGTATTTATTGACATTAAAAGGTAATAATCGTATAGCAAAATAGTTCTTATTTTAAAATTTGATAGAAGCATCAGTTGAAGATAATATAGTTCAAAGTACCCCCACCCTTCTTTAACCCTACCCTGTGGAAGTGCGAACGTTCATTAGAAATGTATTTGACCCAGATTTAATATCTTTTAAGGGGAAGAAAGACACCAGGTTATGTGACCAGAATGTCAGTTGACAATGTAAACGTACATGACCGAGGAATTGAAGTTGTCCCCCAGCGACAGAAATTGGACGGCAATTTCACACCAGGAATTTAAAACGTTGTTCTTTGTAAATAAAATGATTAAACAGTATTTTAGCGTCTTCTATCAAACACACCTTCACATCTGGCATCCTTTGCCCCTGACTTTGTTCTAGGTTAAGACACATTTTGACGTAAATTGTCATAGCTTTCTTATTGTACATGACATTTGTAAAACATATAGGAAAGGTTCAATTTGATCAGATGGATCGCCCAGTCAAGATCAAGGTCAAACTCAAGGTCAAATGATAGTACGATTATTCCTTCATAGATTTTTTTCTTTAAAATAATCAATTTTGGCATACTTCTTCGCTAGACACCCAAAACTTTTTTTTATGAATCAAAATAAATTTTAACCATTCTGAATTGATTATTTATAGAAAAAAAAAAAAAAATATTACTAAATTTTTATAGTGACTCAATTTTAAGATTTCAATGTGATAACAATTTGGTGATTCGGGGGTCACTAACTCTAACAAAAGCATCAA
>BROG01001667.1:0-34775 GCA_030159075.1 Atrina japonica | reverse complement strand
AGTTGATCTCGGTAATGTGTATGCGCTCTCTAACGTTAAGATATTTTACAGAAATGAACGTGAGTTATTTTACCACTATACCTATTATACGATAAACAAGAGGCATGCATTTAAAGATGATTTTTAGAAGTTTTATTAAAAGTATTTTTACTTTAGAATTTAATTCACTTATGTTTTCAGTATGTTTACAACTGTATCTTCAATAAAGATCCAGGGTTAAAGGTGAAAATGGATTGTAATGTTCTTCGAGCTACAATATATGAATTATCTGAAAAATAAAATTGACAAGGATCATATACATGGATTGAAATGCTCACAATATTAAGAAAGGTGCATTTGTTTTATTTTGATCATAGACTATGCATAATCTACGTAAGAATAAGGCGAATTTGGACTGGGGTAATTTTTAAATTGTATGACACCAATTTTGTTTCGGAATTCTACATCTATTTTTAATTTGATCTCCATTGAGAGATTCTAATTGACAGACAAGAATTGACTTGAACGTTTGTATATTTGTTTGTTTATTTTAAACCATAACTTTTATCATTATGTTTATAATATTTATATATTCACATTGTTTACTTTCGATAAGGCATGTGTAAGCTTTCAGGTAAATACCAGAAACAGAATACAACATATGGACACAACACAGAACAATTTGTGAGAGAGATCTGTTGTGCATATTGCATGCACATGTATTTTAAACAGACATGAACTGAAACATATTTTAATTTGTATTAGTCAACCATTAAAGTATATCCATTGTGTTGTTATGTACACAGTATGTCACTTGACACACCTTGGAAGAGTAGCGAATTCACTTATCATAACACGTATTTTAGTTTGGTTCACTGTTTGAGTATGTGTGATTCATACATTTACATTCACCTAATATTCCACCTCTCAATAAATAATTTAAAAGGTGACTCATTCAGGTACGCATGCTAGGTACAAGGAACGTTTTCTGAATGGTTAAAAGTTTTAAGATGGCGATAGCAGTCTCGAACAATAGATAGAACACTGGAAACAAGCTATCCTTTTGAGTTCAGTTAATTAGGCTATTTGACCAGTATGTTTTGGTTCCAGCAGACAAAGCCACGAGCAACACATTTTTCGTTTGCAAGTCAGTTTATTATCAATACCTTTTTGAAGCCTACACTCTTAATTCATTTCTGTTGACCATTTATAAAAACGAAAAACACTTTAAAAGGACACATTCCTTCCAACTCACGTACCATTATTGCATCCTTGTGAAATATCTAGATCTATATTATATACTGATTTATAAAGCATCTTCCATCACCTCATACAAAAGGTAACACTTATAAATATTATAATTTTCGATATTGTATTTTTACATTATAACAGAAATTTATATATTGATATCGATAATGATTTAATTTGAAACACAAAAATATATGATACTAAACTTTTATATTAACAAAAACGTTAAATGATATGCAGTCAAATCTGAAACAGATTTAATTTCCGATATTTGATTGGTGAGGGGTTTTAAATTTCATGTCTTTTCACTTATTACATTCTTCAATATGTTCTATATAAGTATAAACCATTTCCAGGTACCGTATTCAGACTAACAGGATTCAAGTTATATGTAACGCTAGAGGATAACTTTATATCCAGCAGTCCAGTGTACGTCAATAACAACGGTGTACAGATAGAACCGTATCTACCGGCAAACTTTACAGTTACAGTGGCAACATACGGACAATATGTGACACTATACAAAGACCGATCTCAAACATGTACAGGTGATACAACATCATCATCAAATACAAATTTTTGTGCTCTTTTTGAACTTTGTGAAGTGGAAGTTCTAGGTAAGTAATACCATGACAATGTTCTCCATAAGATATTGTTTCTCTCTCTCTCTCTCTCTCTCTCTCTCTCTCTCTCTCTCTCTCTCTCTCTCTCTCTCTCTCTCTCTCTCTCTCTCTTTCTCTCTCTCTCTCTCTCTCTCTCTCTCTCTCTCTCTCTCTCTCTCTCTCTCTCTCTCTCTCTCTCTCTCTCTCTCTCTCTCTCTCTCTCTCTCTCTCTCTCTCTCTCTCTCTCATACATAATGTCAGATTCCAAAGTATAAATATCTAGGATGTCCAGGACAAAGATACAACTCCGGCAAAATAAGGAGAAACACGGACCTCTGGATAACCAGAGGTGGGATCAGGTGCCATGGAGGAGTAAGCATCCCCTGTCGATATCAGGCATTTCAAATATATCTTTTTCCTTAAGCAAACGTTTAATTGATGTATAATACTATCTTAGATAAATAATATATAAAGCACAAATATATAAACAGCAAGGTAGCTATAAACACTTATATTAGGATTAAACACCTTTCACCTCTATCTCCGAACCGGATTCACATGTTCGGAATTCTCTTCACCGCTATTTAAACATTCATGTATGTTAATGGGTAGATGGCTATGTGGTTAGGGCGTCGAAAATGTGGACCAGTCAAAAGAGCCGTATGTCGTGAGTTCGAATGCCAGCGGGGTCGTGGTGAGTTTATAGGTACTTTTTTTACTTTTTTTTAGGCTTTATATCGGATTTATTTACGCAAATAATATCATTTCTGATCCAAGGTCCATAGTAAATGTACGATGTTGTAATGATATCTGTGCATTATATATACTTATATTTCTATACACTTCATGTATCGTAATCGATCCAATGTCATTTATATTCACCTATATTTAACCGATTTCTCATGTTTGGAATTCTACTAATATCGAAACATTCATTTATGTTAATGCGTAGATGGACACGTGGTTACGGCGTCGAGCATGGGGGCCAGGCGATTGGTGACGTACGTCGTGAGTTCGCGCACGCGCACGCGAGTGTGTGTGTGTGTGTGTATTTAATGAGAGCTACAACAAGTGAACTAACTCTTATCAAATATCGTACATTTGAGGTCTACCCCCTCTCATTGAGAGTTTTGGATATTTAGATTATCCTAGTTTAGAATATAATTATCACAGGCAATGTCATACCAAAATGAGATAAATCTTACTAACTAAAGAACACACAATGCTAGACTACATACTGGTATCATTATGTACAACCTGATTTGCTATCATTTGACCACGGCTATATGTACTGAAGGAGCCAATGCCGAACTTGAGCTTTTATGGGCATCCCAATAAAATGAACCTAATAAATAAACATATGATATGTCCCTGAGGTCAATAGTTCAGCATTACCATACAAAAAATCAAAGTAAATCAAGTTAAACGCCCACTGAAATATATTAATATCTGGAAACTTCAACATGCCATCATGATCATCGTATTCCAGTTGAAGTTAGCGTTACATACAATCGTATATGACATCAATGATAAAAGTTTGGTCCAAAAGTCGTGGCGGTCTTGTTGCTTAATGTATGCCAAACTGAAAATACAAAAGTAAACCACCGCAGTATTTCATTCTAAAGTATATGAAAGAACATAAAAATCAGTGAAGGGAGGCTGAAAATTTCCAAACAACTGGCAACGTTACTTTTCCTCGAAACTATTTATACATGGCCAATTATTCAATACAAATTGCACGCTTTTTGTCTGGTAATCTGGGTTCATGTAGGAGTCTATGTGTGTTCGATTAATACAAAGTGATTACTTCAACGTAGTTAAATAAGTACACTATCCCAAATAAAAATATATAAATACAAAACACTCTAACGTGTTAACGTGCTTTGATAAATAAATCTAATAATGATATCAATAAATTCTAATAAATTATTTACATCGAGAAAATACACTTCAGTACAATACTTCAGTTTTAGGAAAAACAAATACATGTATTCTGAATTTTTTTATCAATGATATATGTTTTGATAAAGTCTTGAAGAATATATGCCTTATCGATAGATCATATTTTAATAATATATATATATATATATATATATATATATATATATATATATATATATATATATATATATATATATATATATATATATAGAACGTGTATGACATTGTTATATTCTAAGTCAAATTAGATAAGAAATAGTGCAACCAATCATAAAATAAAACATTTTAATGATAAAAGTGTTAAAATATCTTTTCATCATATTTGTTTGATCATTTAAATAAATTACTATAGTATTTATACCAGAATCTCTGTGCTGACCTACCAAACGATATCAATAAATTGGTTCAAGTGAGCTAACATTATTTTCTCCTTACAGAATAGTTTTTTCCTGTAAATATCATACGATACTTCCTGATCAATTCGAAAAACATGTTTTTCGGAAGAAGGTTAGTTCGAATATTATCATTTCGGTAACAACACTAGCCGAGCAAATATCCTATGCCACCTGACTGCAGACAGTGTCACGTGATCAGCCTTAGACTTAACATTGTCATTCCAAATGCGTTCACTGGCTATAAGTTGTTTGACTGCTAGTTATTTTATGTCTGTGTTTTAAAGTCTCTACCAAGGCAAATAACGGCTTGCTTTTTCTATGTTTCCGTTCTTGTTTCGAAGACGTTTTTGGGAATGGTTTGCGAGAAAACTTCCTGCCGCTAGATCACCATTCAATATATTTATCCTATTGAACGTTTAAACAAATTATATGTCAACTGGACACTTATACCACAAGTGGATAAGACATGTATATACTTAAGAACTCATTATGACTTTTTAAACTCATACATTTTATACGCCAGGGTGTCCCAAGAAAAAGTACGGCACAGACTGTCAAAGTGATTGTCCTGACAACTGTCGTTACGATGTGTGTGCTGTCAGTGATGGAAAATGTTACCAATGTAAAGCAGGGTACACCGGTGATATGTGCGACAAACGTAAGATTGACGAAAATACATTTTTATATAAATATTTGTATTTCATTCATATATATATATATATATATATATATATATATATATATATATATATATATATATCAATATATAAAATGTCAACTTATAATGATATAACACAATATATACTGTAATATTTAAAATCAAATACTTTTGTAACATATTCGTACATTTAAGAAACATATATAATTTATATACACAGACCTATAACGTAACACAATTAATCAAACTTTTTAAAAGCTAAAATTTCATTTTTACAGTCGGTAGTCTTAGACGAATTTGGCAACATATTTAGATTTATTAAAGCTCCTGTATATGATACAACGTTTTCTTATTTATATTAAATTCGGACTCAACTGTTGAAGTCTTATTAACAGACACGATCGTCTTGATCATTGTGTTGTACAACTCTATTTTTTTATATTCTTAATAATATTTATTACCATTTTTAAAGTTTAGAAATTTTATTCAAGGCTGAGGTCTGGACTTAAACTGATGCCTCAATGGTTAGGGTAGTTCTGCATGTCACATTAAAGATACCTACGATAATTAATCCAAATTACTGTACACCATATTATCATTCTTATACAAAGGAAGAACGTGGTCTATGTATAAGTCTTAATAGTACGAGTTATCTAAACCCTTCTGGTAGACAAGAAACTATTACCAATATGACATAACTATGTCACAGATGTACGGTAATAGTTTGTATGAAAACATCTAGACTGGGATCCAATTGGAAAACACCAAAAGTATTCTACACGATTCTTTTTGACTGTATTTAATGTGCTTGACCAGATATTGGATGACGCCACGTCCGTACTCATGTGCAAATTGTAGAAGCAAATTTGCCAAACAACATCTAGTATTATCATATCTCAAGATACTTGTTGTTGATGTCCGTAGTTTTGTGGATATATATATATATATATATATATATGATACTTTGTAACATTTTAAATTGTCTTCAGATTCAAAGGAATGACTGAATACTGTAACCAAAACTGTAAATTGTGGCATAAAATATAAAATGTCTTTGTGTGAAACAATATTGTTGTGTTTTAACAAAGACATTAAAACATTAAATCATTCATATTGATGATTATTCTTGATAAATCCTTTTTTCATAAGTTTGACAAAGTCCTGGAATGTGAGACTACTCAATTCTTGATTTATATAGATTTTACAAAGGTGCAAGCGTATAAAACATCATTTTATTTCTGAACCATCATAATGGTTACAATGTGACCTATGACATTATGAAGAAAATGTAGCGCTTACACTCTGTTACACAGAGAATATCAAATATATATTTTAGGACAATAAGTTATTTATTTATTTGTGGTTTTATATATGTTTTTTCTATGTATGTGTAAAAATCCATTTTAAAATGTTTAATTCTATATCTATTGATTATGAACTCATCATAATAATAACTCGTTATTTCGAATACAACGAACAGCTTGTGTCGCCGGTACCTATGGGATAGAATGTTCACAAAAATGCAGCGGTAACTGTAAAGGTGGGACTAATTGTGACGTCACGACTGGAATATGTCCCAGTGGTTGCTTAGCTGGATACCAAGGGTCGTATTGCAACAAAAGTACGGTATACTCTTACTTATGTATTATATTACACTAAATAGACAAAAGTTGCTTATCTAATATATACAATATGATGAATAATTTCCAGATTACTTTTCAAAGATCAGGTATTGTAAACTTTTATTACATAGTTATATATTATGTAGTTGATAACATTGAATTTAATACAATGTTACATCATTCGTGTTTGGGAATTTATCGAACAGAAGTTAATCATATGACAGGACGGTAGTAGTTTTATTATTAGGATTCTTCAGTCGTTTTTAAGTTTTCTTTTTGTTTTGTTTTTTTGTATATGCATTTTATATTTTCAAAGCGGGATACTTTCAATTGGTCAGGGACAAACTTTGTATCAAAGGACTAACTTTTTGAATCTTGAAAGTTTAGCCATACACCTGACCGTGTATCAATGTATTAAAATTGAATGTTGCCTTGAATGATAAAATCAATTACAATAGCATGACATTGTCGGGATAAATATTGAAGTCTATGCAAACAAAATTATATTGATCGTTGTTGTCATTCATGATGAGAGTGTCACATCAATGACAAAAATAGCATTCAGCCTGCCATTATGATTCTTATATGGATGAATAAATGAATACATCCATATACAGAAATAGCAGATGTTGTGTTTTGGGTAAATACTGCTATGCCACACACTTGAGTCAAGTATTTGTCTTACCTTTTGCAACATTACTAATAACTTCTTCTTCGTTGATATTATATCATATTATAATGCTGACAAATTGAATGTGTCTTGCAGCTTGTAGTCCAGGATCATATGGGTCATCTTGTTCGTCATCATGTGGATCTTGTAGAAATAATGTCACATGTAATACTGCAGAAGACGTATGTTTTTTTCATCATTCCAGTTTCGGAATTTAACATTTAAAATACGATTAAGAAATATATTACCGTGTACGAAAATATTATCAATATAAATTTATTCATTATGACCTTGATCGAGAGAAATATCATTTTAATTGAAAGTAATTATCACATAATAATACCTGCAGCAACATAAACAAAAACAACAATGCTGATGATAATATTAATGAATACATTTACAATAGCTACTATAGCTCAACTGATGAAGTTTAATTGACAGAAACGATCGTTTTGAGAATTATAACTGTGGTATTATGTTTTTAATATTTGTTATGTCAGTATTATTATCATTAATAATAATAATAATAATAATAATAATAATAATAATAATAATAATAATAATAATTATAATAATAATTATAATAATAATAATTATTATTATTATTATTATGTATTATTATTATTATTATTTTTATTATTATTATTATTATTATTATTATTATTATTATTATTATTATTATTATTATTATTATTATTATTGTTGTTGTTTTTGACTATATTTAATGTGCTTGACCAGATATTGGATGACGCCACGTCCGTACTCATGTGCAAATTGTAGAAGTAAATTTGGCAAACAACATCTAGTATGTTCATATCTCAAGATACTTTTTGTTGATGTCCGTAGTTTTGTAGATATATATGAGACTTTGTAACATTTTAAATTGTCTTCAGAATCAAAGGAATGACTGAATACTGTAACCAAAACTGCAAATTGTGGCATAAAATACAAAATGTCTTTGTGTGAAACAATATTGTTGTGTTATACGAAAGACATAAACACATTAAATCATTCATACTGATGGTTATTTTTTATTTAACCTTATTCATAAGTTTGACAAAGTCCTGGAATGTGAGACTACTCAATTCTTGATGTATACAGATTTCACACAGGTGCAAGCGTATAAAACATCATTTTATTTCTGAACCATCATAATGGTTACAATGTGACCTATGACATTATGAAGAAAATGTAGCGCTTACACTCTGTTACACAGAGAATATCAAATATATATTTTAGGACAATAAGTTATTCATATATTTGTGTTTTTATATATGTATTTTCTATGTATGTGTGAAGATCCATTCTATAATGTTTAATTCTATATCTATTGATTATGAACTCGTCATAATAATAACTCGTAATTTTAAATACAATGAACAGCTTGTGTCGCCGGTACATATGGGATAGGATGTTCACAAAATTGCAGCGGTAACTGTAAAGGTGGAAATAATTGTGACGTCACGACTGGAATATGTCCCAGTGGTTGTTCAGATGGATACCACGAGCCGTATTGCAACAAAAGTACGGTATACTCTTACTTATGTATCATATTATACTACATAGACAAAATTTGCTTATCTAATATATACAATATGATGAATAATTTCCAGATTACTTTTCAAAGATCGGGTATTGTAAACTTTCATTACATAGTTGTATATGCTGTAGTTCATAACATTGAATTTGACAGAATGTAAAATATTTCGTGCTTGGAAATTTATCAAACAGAAGTTAATCATATGTCAGTACGGTAGTAATTTTATTATTAGGATTCTTCAGTCGTTTTAAAAATTAAGGTTGCCTTGAATGATAAAATCAATTACAATAGCATGACATTGTCGGGATAAATATTGAAGTCTATGCAAACAAAATTATATTGATCGTTGTTGTCATTCATGATGAGAGTGTCACATCAATGACAAAAATAGCATCCAGTCTGCCATAATGATTCTTATATGGATGAATAAATGAATACATAAAGCAAAGAATCATGAAAGTTTAGCCATACACCTGACCGTGAATCAATGTATTAAAATTGAATGTTGCCTTGAATGATAAAATCAATTACGATAGCATGACTTTGTGGGGATAAATATTGAAGTCTACTTACACAAAAATATATTGATCGTTGTTGTCATATATGATGAGAGTGTCACATCAATGACAAAAAATAGCATCCAGCCTGTCATTATGATTCGTATATGGATGAAAAAATGAATATATACATATACAGACATAGGAAATGCTGCGTTTTGAGTATACACTGCTATGACACACACTTGAGACAAGTATTTGTCTTACCTTTGGCAACATTACTAATAACTTCTTCTTCGTTGATATTATATCATATTATAATGTTGACAGATTGAATGTATCTTGTAGCTTGTAGTCCAGGATCATATGGGTCATCGTGTTCGTCATCATGTGGATCTTGTAGAAATAATGTCACATGTAACCATGTAAATGGTTCATGTCCAACTGGATGCGGACTTGGAGTCACCGGGCAATACTGCAGAATAGGTTTTGTTATTTTTCATCATTTCAGTTTCGGAATTTAACATTTTAAATACGTCTAAGAAATACATTAGCGTGTACGAAAATACTAACATAATAACATTATTATTATTATTATTATTATTATTATTATTATTATTATTATTATTATTTGATTCTTTATTTTTGTTTAACCTCCCACTCAGGGATCTTTCACTAATATGGAGAAGTTACCAAATGCCAGTAAAGAGCTTGGCATTCTTATCTCTTCTCGGCACTTACAGCCATTGAGCAGAGGGGGTTATTTAATGTGCCGAAACCAACTTTGACACGGGGCATCGGTTTTTACTGTCTCAGTCTGAATGACAGTAAACCGACCTGCCGCGGGCTGGATTCGAAATCACGACCTTACGATCAAGAGTCGAACGCGGTATCGACTGAACCATTATTATTATTATTATTATTATTATTATTATTATTATTATTATTATTATTATTATTATTATTATTAAAAATAACACTATACAAATTCATATTCCTTATGTATAGCATGTGGGGATGGTAAATATGGCTACAGTTGCAATGGTACCTGTAGTGGAAACTGTCAGAATGGTCTGACCTGCAACGTACAGACAGGAAATTGTGATAATGGCTGTGCTGCTGGTTGGAAAGGAGACAAATGTAGCACAGGTATAATAAAAACAAATAAAATAATGTTTGTATTCCATCACTGACAAGATTAATCATACGCCGATATCACTGTGGATATATTTTTATATATTGAAATTGTCATATATTATGTATTAATATAATACATAATATTGCATATTGTCTGACATGTGAACACCCTCATAATATTTACAAACAATGTGTAATTATGTATGTTACACTTGATAGAAAGGGCCATTTTTCATATGATTTCCTATAGATATCTGTCGTTTCTACATTCTACTACTGTGTCAAAGAAATTCAAATCCAAATTCGTGTCAATAGCCTAAGGAAAAACCTGTGATAAATATTTCATTTTCACGTGTTGACATTTAATAATTAAATGCATGAACGGTAAGCAATTTGGAACCATTTTCTTCTTTTCCATTATTTTACATGTGAATTATACTGGTTTTTGCCTTTCACAGTCTGTAGTAGCGGAAAGTATGGACTGAACTGCCTCAACAACTGTACTGGGAATTGTGCAAATGAGACTTCGTGCAGCCCAATAGATGGAACATGTCAACATGGATGTAAAAGTGGTTGGAACGGAAACGTTTGTAATCAAGGTGTGTGTGTGTGTGTGTGTGTGTGTGTGTGTGTGTGTGTGTGTGTGTGTGTGTGTGTGTGTGTGTTGTGATGTGTGTGAGGTGTGTAAGGTGCGTGTGTGTGTGTGTGTGTGTAGGTGCTTGTGTGTGTGTGTGTGTGTGTGTGTGGTGTGTGTGTGTGTGTGTGTGTGTGTGTGTTTTGTTTTCAATACAAACAATACATCGTCTTGAGCATTATAGCATCTTTGGTATTATGTTATAATTTATAATATTTATAACAATTAAGTCGTTGTCACTGCTGGTGGACCATTTGAGTCCCCGAAGGTATACATAAACCTAGTACCTGTTATTTCAGTACCTTGATAATCTTATACTAAAGTAATAATTGGCACAGTTAGCACAACTCAAACTTCTAAATTCATCTAAAGGTAGGATAACCATCTTTTTACAATGGTTACTCTTGGACGGATTTTGATTATACGTTTCAGATTTATTATTTGATCTTTTCTGATACCACTTTCACTTTTGAAAATCTATTTAAAATTGGAGCTCAACTGATGAAGTCCAATTGACAGAAACGAGCGTCTTGAGCATTATAACTTATACCCCGATGATATACATATACCTAGTAACTGGTATTTCGGTACCAGCTGATAATCTTATACTAAAGTAATATTTGGCGCATTTAGCACCATTTAAATTTCTAAATGATCTTAAATCTAGGACAGCCAGTGGTTACTCTTAGACTGATTTTCATTATACGTATTTATTATTTGGCCTTGTCTGATACCACGGAAACGATCGTCTCAGTATTATAACTTTGGTATTATGTTTATAAGATTTTTGTGCTGTTAGATGCATTATAAAACAATATCCTTTCCCCAGCAGCCACGATAAGATTGCGTTGATTCAATCATATGTTCCAATTAGATATGTAATTGTGATATGCCTTAAGCCTTCCAATCATTCTTCAAACACGAAAATTATACCAACATCAACCACAGATTGGAAGCACACTGTCTTGTTTTTCCTTATATACCATACGTAATTATTTCATATTCCAGGTCTGTTTGGTTTTTCTTGTAAGTCAATGGCAATTATATACATATAATATGCATCACCGCTATTGACCTGTTCAACGAATTCATTGAACATAAGCAACGGGTATGTCATACTAATGGGGAACGCTTCTGGACAACTGGTTACATTCCGTTAGAGATTCGCAACTGAGACCGTTGTTATATTTAATTTGTCTTATTTTAGTGAACTTTTTGAGTTTTGAAGTTCAATTGGTATTTCTTCAGATTATTTCTCACAATGTGTCTATGTAGATATCAAATGAACCATAAAACACTGACATTCTTGAAAGTATATATTTTTCTGTCTTATCAAAGTTCGTAATTACCTTCTCTACATAAAACTTTTATTTGAGGTTTTACGTATAATTGTTTGCTTCCATTACACATATTTGCGTAGTTATCAGCCAATAGTATACATTACATCAACGAAATTTGATATATTCCTCCTATCGTATTAATTATCTACATACATCAAAATCAAACTGAGTTGTTATTACACATCAGTCATATTTTAGATCGATATTAAATTGCTGTCGGATATGCGGTAAAAAAATATTGTTTAAACCCACGATCTGATTGTTAAGGTTAAGTGTTGCATTTTCTATTTATTTCTTATTACATATATGTGTGATTATGTTTTGAGATAATTAAGCTGATAAACAAGTTTTGTAAAGAAGATTCCCCATAATTGTTATTGAACGAAAACTAAATGAGATCGTCACATATGCAAGTGCTTTATAGTACCCGAAAACATAAAACTAGAAAATATCATTCTTTTGACTCTAAGTTGAATTTCAATTGATTTATATATTTAATGTGTTATTGTTTTAATACAGTTTGTGTAAATGGAAGTTACGGATATGAATGTTCTCAGTACTGTGGACACTGTAACAATTCTATGACATGTGACCGACACACAGGAATATGCCCACGGGGATGTGCTGATGGATACAAAGACAGTCTGTGCAAAGAGAGTAGGTAACATTCTATATGCCCCTACTGTCTATAGTGTTTTTTTCTGTCTAGCTGTCAACACATAAACCGATATTATTATCAAACTCTTGAGACCGATACCAATAGCAACGTGTTGACTGTAAGGAAGTTCAAATGTAAATTTAAAAATATCGTGAACATTGGAAAACAAACATCCTCTGAAAAAAGAAAAGTTGGATCATTCACACTTGCTGTGCGTCAAATATCAAATAAAATAATAAATGCATACTTCTGGTCACACTCGGTAAGATGAATAACCATTGTCAAAAACGTTACCCTGCAATATAGTTAATGAATTATAATGATTACAAACCTGGACCGGTATTCAACAAGATTCTTAGTCTATACTTAAGTTTGAAAAAATACTTAAGTAGATTTTTATTACTTAAGTGGTTTACAAATTTCTTAAATGTGGGTGAAATTGTTAAGTATAATTCATAAACTTACTTAGCACTTAATAATGTGCTTAACGTTAAGGGTACTAAAGAGAACTCCTAAATGATTTAATGATTTCTTTTTCATAAAGAAATACCAAATTAAAAAAAAAAATCCTTTTTTCATACGTAACAGAATCTGAATCTAAAGAAGAAAAAGCTAATGGCATGGCACCTGAGCCTTCCTGTTTGCCAAATGTGTAACAGTTTTGTATCTATTCCTGAACACCCGACATATTTATACCTTTCTTTCTGAGATTTTTGTATCGCATATATTGCAAGTAGTCAACCGTCTTAAAATCCAACTGTTGTCACGGATATCGTTCATACAACCGACCCTACATGATGTCACTTTTTAATCTCTTTTACCTGACGTTAACAAAAAATAGGGTCTTCATCACATTCACAGCAAACTTTCTTTTGTTCCTTTTACAATTCTTAGTGAACTTTTCCAGGAAGCAAAAATGAACCCTTACACGGATTCTTCAACCCCAGAATACATACTGAACTCAGTTATAATGGACATCGCTTATCACAGACTGTTTAAGCCTGCACGCGTTACAAACGATGACTGTTGTGAACAGAAACGTCTATTCCTTAAACTTAAATTTACAAATAAAGGCGCAGGCGCTTTAAACATTGGCAATGTTCTAAATCACAAAATAGTTCAGTTCTGTGTTCCGCCATATTTTAAATTGAAGACCACGTCTTGCATTTCATATAGCTATACACTTAGCATCGCATCCAAGCTATTCAACTACAAACAGGTTTTGCGGTGCTTGGACATCTTAAAACTTAAATTTACAAATAAAGGCACAGACGCTTTAAACATTGGCAATGTTCTAAATCACAACAAAGTTCAGTTCTGTGTTGCGCCATATTTTAAATTGAAGACCACGTCTTGCATTTTTATATAGCTATGCACTTAGCATCGCATCCAAGCTATTCAACTACGAACAGGTTTTGCAGTGCCTAGCCATCAACCATCGTCTACACAACACTGTCACATGTTCATGACTTTCATCTCCTTTCACATGCAATCATATTGGGGATGTCATCACCGGCGACGTTTTTGTTGTAGTAAAAGAAAGCCTAAAAAAATCGTATTTTAAGGGGCCCTAAATACCGGGAAGCCCATTCCATTAATTGGCATCAGCATTTCAGGTTAGTTATGAATTCTGTCGAAAATTATGCCGGACGATGGGCCAAACATGAAGACGAAAAACCAGACACTGTGTCTAAATTGCTAAAACCCATACGATGGTTGATAAAATATCGTATTCGAAAACTTAAAGGGAATATGAAAACACGTTATCACTCTGTATTTAGTGATCCAGAAGAAGTAACTGAATTGGATAGATTGCATGATCAATATGTATTGGTACCAGCAGACAAAGCCTCAGATAATATATTTTTTGTTATTTGTAAGTCACATTACTATAATTGTTTATTAGAACTTGGGTTTAATACGAATTATGGTAATCCTACATACACATGTAGCTCACTTTCAAAAGGACGAGATCCTTCAAAATCACATGTCCGTATTACGCTCATTTGATATACCTACAGCGGATTCCGATTATGAGCTACCATATTTATATTGACTACCTAAACTTCATAAATCACCATATAAGCAAAGATACATAGCAACATCCAGCAAATGTTCTACCAAACCATACCAAGATATTGACAACCTTTAAGGAGGAACTTCAACAATAACGTACAGTATTCCAGAAGCGGTGTAAATCAGATGTGGATACTTCAAACTTCTAAACAGATTTTAGAAAATTTGAAGGCACACAATTTTTCTTCAATTCACAGCATCAAACCATATGACTTCTCTACTCTTTACACAAGTATTCCACGAACATTTAAATATCTAGTGGTTGGCTATCAGGATACTTATTTGTCCAACACCACTCTGATTCTACACATAGATACACTGAAGTTGATATAAAAACAATGCTGGGATTTCTAATAGACAATACATTTGTAATGTTCGGAGGCGTGGTCTTTCAACAAACTGTCGGCATTCCTATGGGAACCAATTGTGCCCCTCTATTGGCCTACCTATTTCTTTACTCATACGAGTAATTGAGACACTGCTGAATCAAAAGAAGAAAAAGTTAGCGGTGTCCTTTAATTTGACATTTAGTTATATCGACGACGTTTTGTCAATTAATTATGACAATTTTCATACACATGTCAATGCGATATATCCAAGCGAAATAGAAATTAAAGATACAACAGAATCAAGCACACATGCTTCATATTTGGACATTTTACTTACTATAGACACAGACGGGAAATTAGCAACTAGCTATACGAGAAACCGATTTCGGCTTTCCCATTGTAAATTTTCCACATTTAAGTAGTAAAGTCCCTCAGTCACCCGCATATGGGGTTTATATTTCACAAATGATCCGATATGACAGGGCGTGTACAACATATGAAGATTTCATATACAAAAGTAAACTACTAACTGATAAAATCATTGCCACAGGGATATCGAAAACCACGTTTAATGTCAACGTACTTTTACAGTCGTTATAATAGTCTTGTTTCTCTTCTCACGTATTTCATTTGACTTGACTGTGGATTCACGGCAGGTGTGACCGGTCGACAGGGGATGCTTACTCCTCCATGGCACCTGATCCCACCTCTTGGTTTCCAGAGGTCCATGTTTGTCCATGTTTACCGGATTCGTGTCTATGTTCTGGGCATTCTATTGATTTATACTTTGGTATCTTAGATTTTTTATATTGTATCAAAACTCAAACAAGTTTTAACGGAGCTACTCGCTTACTTCAAATTATACGTTATACATTGCATTTATTTTTAGATACTGATCAAAATCCTCAACAATCCGATGCAACAACGGCAATAGCAGCAGGTGTTGGTGCTACAGTAATGGTGATAATTGTAGTCATAGTCGTCGTAGTGCTTGTTGTAAGGTAAGTGTTAGAATCTTGATCAATAGTGCGTATGTAAAATATAATAAACGTAATGAAACAAAATTCCCAATATGTAATGGTTATTGTTAATCTTTTCCACATGTTATACAGAAATCTATAAACTTTCTTATTTGCTCCTTCTAAAGCTAAGCTTGCCATTCATTTACGGTGGTTACGCGTACGTGGATTCTGGCTATATGTTTAGGCTTATTATTTGGCCTTGTCTGATACCACATTCTCTTTAGAATATATGTTGAAAACTGGAGCTCAACTGATGAAGATTTATTGACAGAAACAATTGTTTTGAGCATCATAACATTGGTACTATGTTTGTGATATTACCCATTTCTACATCTTGTGATAACTCTGAGAAACAAATGCACTAACCGTTATCTTCAACCAATCATATATTACAGAATGAGGCGAAAGTCAAAAGATGCGGAACGACGACTTTCCAAGCGAATTTCTTCTTATCTGACAGACAGTAAGACACTCCACCCGTTGTTAGAAATGAATATTTTAAAGACCAATAACTACCAAACGCCTTTCTAATGTCTCTTTCTGTGGTTATATTTTTCCTTCTTTTTGTCTAGTTGTCATTTGCATATATATCACTGAAACCAGATACTGTTACATATTTTGGTTTTCAACCTTTGTCAGTAGCATAAAATGTAAATTCTAACTTATAAAAATGATTGTTTGAATATGATGTGCATAATATCTTCAGAACCAACGTTAACGTATTATTTCAAATTGATTGTCGAAACATTTTTAGTAATTCCTACTGCAAACATACTAGTTGTTGATTGACAAAAATAGCTTTGTCGCATTTCAGTAAAAATCATATATTGTTTTAATGTAGCTGTTTTCAAGGGTCCAAAACATCGTCTGACATTTAAGTTTAAAATTAAATTCAAATTTGATACCATAATTGACATAGCCACACGTGTAATCTTTTCTCTATCAAAGTAACTTGCATATCTATGTCTGCGTGAAGTATCAATTCTATTATGACATATCGTGCTAAATCTCATTACAGATAACGACAACCAGCCTGGTCCTTCTGCAGTTTACGCTGAAGTTGATAAATCCAACAAAACACCGAGATCAAAGAAAAACATCGCATCTGGTCCATCAGCCCTGTATGCGGATGTTGATAAATCTAACAAAATGTCGCGACCACAGAAAAACATCGCCCCTGGTCCATCAGCCCTGTATGCCGAAGTTGACAAAAGCAAGAAAACACCGCGACCAAAGAAAAATGTCACCCCTGGTCCATCAGATCTGTATGCTGAAGTTGACAAATCTTCAAAATCCCCAAAGTCTGGAATACATGGAGGAGATGGGGTACAAAGTGAACCGCTTTACGAAGACGTTGATACAAAATCAGGTATTACAAACATGCATTTAATACTGTAATTATATATTGTGATGAATTCCTGTATAAAGCGACACAATACTGATCTTTGAT
This sequence comes from Atrina japonica, assembly GCA_030159075.1. Lineage (NCBI taxonomy): Eukaryota > Metazoa > Mollusca > Bivalvia > Pterioida > Pinnidae > Atrina > Atrina japonica. The sequence goes on along the minus strand of BROG01001667.1, from coordinate 16,977 downwards.
TTTATTATAACTTGCAAGTGAACGCTGGTAGACTAACAAACGCATTTTAAGCATGTGTATAGAATAATTTACACATGGGCGGCTGTCGATGTTTAATGCAAGATAACCTTATCTGTATCTGAAAATGATTTAAGATGCAATATTTGTTTTTTTGGAAAGTTACGTTAAAACATATAGTAATAACTTCATCCGAACCAAACATGATATAACGATTCATAAAACGCATTTGCAGATAAAAAGAAAAAGCCTACAAAACAAACTGGACCGGATCGTAATGTTGTAAGTATTGTAAAGTTTCTTTATGATGGAATTTGGCGAAAAAGTTTGCAGTATACAGAAATGTTTGGATATTGATTTAACAAAAATATGATATACTCCTAGGAATGTTAGAATGTATTCTGAGTCACGATCATATACCCTTTTCACCAATCAGATATTAAAATATGATGACATTTTCACTTAGTTTGACCTATCTACCGAACTCGAAAGGTTTGCATGCAACAATTGTAATGGGAGTGGGTGCTAACAGAGGTTGCTTACTCCTTCCGGACACATTGTTCCAACAGGTTTGGGATTCGTAATTGTTCTTTATGTTGAGAGCATTGTTGTATATCCAATATGTCGTGTTATAACATTTTTGGGGCTTCGATTATCCATTGGTACTACTCTATTTCTATCTCATAGCATAGTAATGTAGTTAAATGTAATTTTGAGACATAAAACACTTTGTAATTGCATCCGATTTATATTGCATGTATCTCTAAAAAGAATTTACGTGTGCATTGCAAACATTAATTATTTCGGTTTAATTTCAGAATCCACATGGTCTAGTGTACGTGGATGTGGAGTTTCCTAATGCGACACAAAACAAGGCAAGGCCCATTGATTCAGAAGAGAGGACAGAATACGCCAGTCTACAAATGCAGTAAGACGGAGACTTTGGAAACTGACAAGATATAGAAAATGTCGTCTCGTATGGACATAACCAATATTAGATGCAAGTCAAAAGCCTCCGATGTATATTTACCAATGTTTTGATTACAATTGTGTAGTTAAAAGCACATGTGTGTGTGTGTGTTCCTTGGGAAACATACAATACGCTTTAATGTTTTCTACACAATATTACCCCAGAAGTAAGTGTCTGCCTAAATTACAGATACTGGTTCGGTATCCATAGTCATAACAAGATATCAGATAGAACATATCATGTTTAGATAAATTAAGTTTTTTCTCTGTTTGGCGTGAAGTTTTCAGATTATAAAGCGGAAGAAAATGTAAATATCTAGGGACAAAATGAAATATAAGCTATAAATGAACAGTTAAACATCTTTATTGTCAGCACTGTGAAAATTAACATGTTATAAGCTATTTATTGGTATCTACCAAAGTTTCTGTAAGTTTAATTTTGTTGTTATTTTGTAAACATACTAGGGATATACGATATACTTAAATATGCACAAATTCTCATATAATGTTTTTGTTCTGTCGCTTTTATGTTTTTTTCCTGATAAAAAGATATGTTTTTGATTTTAATGTTAACGCTAAACATCAGAAATTTGCAATTACCACATTGTGCTTTTTGCAAAAAAGCATATCAAAAGTCATAACATTAACATAACAAACATTAAATTAAAACAATGAATTATAGATTAAAATTCACAAATACTCGTTTACTGGTGGGGTTTTGTATTTTTGAGTTATCAATTATGTTGACGATATATACAATTACCATTTGTCATCACCATTTGTTTATTTAAATTCGACTTTTGTTATTATATATACTCTATATATAAATAACCTGTCCTTTGACCCGATGTAGTTACAGACAAATCTGTACGCGAATGCTTGTTTGCTGTATTTGATTGTTTCACACTAATTTAAAGATTTATATTGAATTGTATGTACATAATTATGTATTTGTTTTAATTGCATTGTTTTAGATTTTGTGTTTCGTGTAATATACAATTTCAGTTATCCAAGAATTAATCTGCAGTATGCCTTGTACAAATCTGGTGAATATTAAACAAACACGGGCCTCTATAAATCTGAGGGTGGGACTTTGAAAGACCACGCATCTCCGGTTGACAGGTCACTTACTCTCAAGGGTCAAATTCAAATCGTTTAAGTGAGAAATAAATCCTCGTCACGTTTTTTTTTTTACCGACGACTAGTACTAAACAACAGGCAACAATTCAACATCTTATTTAGTGAATCGGAGCAAGCAAAGACACGATATTTTACCGACTTTAAAATGTGAGGAAAATGGAAATAGAAAGCGATTTTCGATCCCGGTGTCAGCAAGTTGTGTACTTCTGTATATGTTTATGTCGCTGATATTTCATTACTACAATTAACACGAATAACATGTTTATCGTATTTTGGCTCCGTTTACAACATCTCCATATTTAAATATTTAGTTAAAGGAGCAATAGCTGTGTTTACGCTAGCCTGGGTTCCTGGCCCAATCTTACTTCTTCGATAGGGCCAGACGTAATAACATCCACGTGACCAAGTTATCAGCGCAAAACAGGACTGGAAATTATCACGGGATCAAGAATGCGCATGCCTATATTAGTAAGCAGAAAAAATGGCGATATCCATTTCAAACAAGCAATCACATAAGTGTTATATACAGGAACATAAAATACTATTTTCTTATACATCCTATGGAAAAAAGATCAGGTCCAGTGTGGTATTTATGTACCAATAGTAAGGTTGAGATAATCAATTGCAATTGAAAAAGTGCCACAATTTGGTTTCTCAAGAAAATTTGACAAAATGTATATTCATTTAAAGGTTATATGCCTGTTAATATTTTTTTGGTAATTTTGTAAATCTAAGTAGTAAAGATGAAAATAAATGAAAAAACAACAGTTAATGCGCCTTTACGTACTTGTTTATTGGTGACTGTATGGTAATTAATTTGATGTTATATATTTCTCTTATATATGCTATTTATTAATTAAAATTGATTAAAGTTAAATTATCTTTCCTATGTTATGAACTGTTGTAATAGAACATGACTACGTTGATTATACATGTATAATATAACATTTAGTTTATATCAATATGCAATTGATGAATGACGTTATCTTTTTTTTAAATACTGGGTCAGGTTGCAAAATTTCTTTATAACATGTATTAACAAATAATAAAATTGTGATGTACATTTTATCATTACAACTGCATTCAGTTTAATGGGAGTTTATTTGAAATATAACGATAACAATTTTAATACATAACTACGTTGTTAATTGATGCATCATGGCAATGCATTGTTTTACTTTCTAGTGAAGCATGTCTTTATACATATAGATAGAAACATTGCACCAAAATTGCACTATGTATGATAAACAGATATGTGTATGTAGATATATTTAAACTAACACCGATATTTGTTGAATAAAAGTAATGACTCCTTTAATTATAGCTAATATTGTATCTAAAATTGTATTGCTTTGATAATGTTGTCTCACGTAATTGAATACATAACATGCAGACATTTATAGGTGGACACTGAGGGATTGCTGCTTATATACAAAGCAGTCATGGTACCTACAAACTCGCAATGAACCGGATGTGGTTCGAAATATCTACCTACGGCACCAATCGCCTGGTTCCATAAATCACGACCATTTGGTCATCTACGCATTCACAAAAATAAAAGTTTCGATCATGTTGAAAAAAATTCCGAACATGAGAACTCGTACAGATTAGATGAAAGGTGTTTAATCCTAATGTAAATGGCAATGGATCGAATGCGATGCATTTATTTTGGAAGAATACATGTATATATAAAACATGTATGACTGTTGCACTTAATATTTGGTTCCTTAGACATAATGTTGTCAGTTCGCCGGCGACCTCAAAGCAAATTTCGCTTTCATACAAGACATCGGTCTAGAATTTATTTTCTCTTCAGTTGTAAAATATACCTTTGATATGTATGGTTTAAGAAGTACTCATTTCATTTATAATTCGTATTTTCCGATTTATCCAAAGGGTTCTTTGTTCGTTTGTTGTTGTTTAAAGTCCCATTCAAGAATATTTCACTCATATGGAGACGTCACAATATGTCGGTGAAGGGCTGCAGATTTTGACTAACGCTTGACACTTACGGCCGTTGAGAAGTTAGGGTTTTTTAACGTGGACTCGAACGCATTACCCTACTATCAAAGGACGAGCTCGCTACCGACTTAGCCTGGCCGACTCATGTATTAAGGATGACGAAACACTGCCATGCTTATAGCGAACGGTCCTAAATGCGTGAAAGGTGCACCAGGTACAAAATGTCGTTAATAAGTATGTGTAGATTGGAATCTATTTTTGTATTTATTTGATAGTTGACGATCCGGCCAAAGACTCTCGGCAACTCTGTGACAAGTTCAGTTGGTCTTACTGATATATGCAATATCGAACTCTTAGTCAACATTTACCATATTTTGGGGTCGATAAAACAATAAAAGAATTATATTTATTACCCGTTCAGTGGCGATTAGTAACCCATCTATGTCGATTTTGACTACGACTTGCATGTCTTATGGCAAATGATTAAATTAGAAGTACATGGTTATTAGATGTTACCTTCGTTGTCATATTGAAATTAATGCTGCAGTTTCTTTTGCGAACATTTTACAGCTTCTAACTTCAATGGATGCTGCGTTGTCAACTAGACATTAAAGCACCGTTTATAAATGTTATTACTAACTGTTCAGTGGAATACAAAAGGACATGTTGAAGATGATCCAGGACAGATCACCGCCATTTATATACGAAAAACGTGGGAAGCTGACATTGAAGTTGTCACCTTAATACTGACACGTGGGTCGTAAACAACCTCAGTGGTGTTATATGGCTAGTTCTAAAAAAACATCTACATACCAGTTTCATCACAATATGACTTTGTAGTAGTATATCTAAAAAATTACCAGTTTGGTGCATTGTAATTGATATAGAAACAGTTTGTAATCAGTCTTGGGTATACATAAAAACACCTATCTTTGCCACTTGGGGTCCTGATGAAACCCTAGAGAACATTTTCTATATACATTTTGACATACAGATACTAAATGATGTTCAAGTCTGGTTCAATGAACCAATATAAATGTGTCTTTCTACGGCTTGTGGAGCATATAGTGCCTAGAATGATGGGGAACTCCCAGGTGAAAACAGATGATTCATTTTAACATACCGGTCTCGTATAAAAACCCTCTGAATAAAGAATTTTCCCCAGAAGTTTTTTCTGTATAGAAAACCTCCCTCAGGAAATTGTCTACATAGAAAATCCTCCCCCGGAGGGAATACAGTATAGAAAATATTGTGCTTTGGATGGTCTTCTTTTATTGATATATGTCCCTCCACCCGGGATTTTTATAAACAATATTCCTCCTCAATCCGGAAATGTAATTATTACTGTTGACTTTATTAACTTCAAAATATAATTATCCTTGAAAAACATATGTTAAGTATAAGTCACATATGCTCTAAGATTTGAATTTTTATAAGCCGTCAAACATGCAACATTGTGTACTTGTATTAGAAACCATTTCCAGGCACTAGACAACTTCGGCAGTGTCCTCCGAAAATCCGATAATTCTAAAAAACGAATGAATAAATATTTCGACGGATATCATTGATCTTAAACACATAACATTTCTTTATTCTATTGTAAACATTTGTATATCTATTATCGAACACAGTCACACGCAAATTATGAAGGACAGTCTTTCTGAAATGTAAATATAAACTTAAATACACTGTGATCTCATTCGAAATCCCCCTGTTTCATGTTTGTCTGATTAAACAATTACTAAGGCTGACACCGTTTTAAACAAACTTGTACCTGATGAAAAGGTGGTATGTTACTATGTACTGAAAATGAAAATGTAACATAATGCACAGTACTATATAGCTTAAAGGGGGAGTTTTTGTTTTGTTTTAATTCCGTCCTTTTTACCAATCTGATAGATATACAATATAATATATATATATATATATATATATATATATATATATATATATATATATATATAATATATATATATATATATATATATATATAATCAGGCAAAATAATTCTTATATTCCTATACATTTTGCAATTTTTCAATTGCAGTCTATTAACTCAACCTTAGTATTGGCATATGACCTGACCTTATTCTCACAAGATATATAGGAATATAATATTGTTTATGCCATTGTATAGCTCCTATTTGGTACTGCACAAAAACATGTAGTAGAAGTAGAAAAAATAAAAAAAATATGTATAATATATAATATTTTTGTATATATACTGTCTGGAAAAATAATCATTTTAATGAATGATATCTTTATTAACTCTGTGTGTCCGTCTATCTATCTATCTATCTATATATCTGTCTGTCTATCGGTCGGTCGGTCGGTCGGTCGTTCGGTCGGTCGGTCCGTCCGTCTGTCCGTCCGTCCGTCCGCCCGTCCATCCATCCATCCATCCATCCAACTATCCATCTATCTATCTATCTATCTATCTATCTATCTATCTATCCATCTATCTATCTATCTATCTATCTATCTATCTATCTATCTATCTATCTATCTATCTATCTATCTATCAACAGCCGGAATGGTTAAATCATCACAACTTGGTCCATGACGTATTCCACTTCTGGTCAGCGCAGCTTCCAGTATATTGACATACAATCCACGTGTATATGTCTTAACTTACTGTTTTGTATTCAAATGCCTTGATCGTATGTCGGGTGTGCGTTTTAAACTTCCTGAATGGAAACCAAATATAACACACTTAATTTGTTTTACAATTCATACAAGATGGAGGTATTTCGGTTTGTTGTTTTTTGTAGTCACATTATATTATCTACCTCTTTAGGTAAGTTAAAAGTTTACATTATGATTTTAGATTATCGATATATTTATTGCCGTGTTTCTTTAATCCTCATTTGAATTGTTGATTTTTTTATACATTTACGTCGCACTTCACACTGTTAACATGTATCCGGGAAGAGACCACCAGCCGTTGCATGTTGTAAACTTACAAACTTTCTCACAGAAATCAACTTATGTTCCAGAGGGGCTCGAACCTGCGCTGATCAGAATTGTAATCTTAATAAAACTATTTCATGGACAATCAAGATATACATAAGTATATACACATGTATATACACATACTTGTTTCGCTCGATAAACATGAAGCGTTATGGCGACAGTGGTATTTAACTATATGTCGGAGATAGATATCCTAAGATAGTTTACAGCATAGTATAATTAAAACTATACACCAAATTTATAGTTCACAAAAATTTAGAAATTTCATTTCTTGATATACGATAATAAACGACAATTTAGGGATTTATATTTATGTTAATACAAATTCTTAAAAGTTGAGTTCAAGATATGTATTTCCTTATTATCAATATGGCGACAGCAATCTGAATACCCTTGTTGCAACACTGTAATGTCAATGCTTTATCCTAATGGAAAACCTTAAAAGTTGAATTCAAGATATAATTATACATTAACACTGAAAACAGATAAAGTGCTTTTGTATGGACACTGTAAATTTAATACATTTTCATGGTGAAGTTTTTGTTTAGATATATGTTTAAACCATTCACTTCAATAGCATGCATGTTTCCGTTATGTGATTTATATAATGCTTTAAAGTAAATATTTTGCTATCACCCAATCACTCAAGGTAAAACAATAAACCACAAAACTTAGACTCTCATGCGTGAGTGATTTGGTCTTACATTTCCGTAAAGGTGGCGTCTGTGACTGTATAACGAACGCCATAATTGTGCAGGTAGAGCCATTGTGTAGCCGTCGTTGTGTGAGCATCAGTTATAATTGGTAACATGATAAAATATTTTAGTTAAATGGGCATCACCTGTGTTTACCTATACAAATTCTCAAATACCAAAATATAAATGTTCAGGATGTCTAGGATGCATATACAAATCTGGTGAATATTGGGCAAACACGGACTGCTGGGAACCCAGAATGGGAAGCGGTGGATAAGTTAAAATCCTCGTTGACCGGTCTCACCCACCGTGAGTTCAAAGTCATATTCAAATAAAAGGAAGACGAACACACCATAGTTTCAATTGCTACAAACGACACAACAACCGCTGTCAAACAGGTAACTCAACTTTGTATATAGTGAAACAGAGTACTCGCAAACAAGACTATTATACCTATCGTAAAAAATACGGAATGTTGAAATCAATGCGATTTTGGATAACCCTGTACCAAAAAATATATATTAACATTTTTAATAAAAATATTCATATGATTAACTAGCTCTTTAAAGGAAATCGGTACATGCATTACAAAGGTTACAAAAGTTCTTTCAAGTTTCTTACATTGTTAACAATATTCTTATTATTGTCTTTTGTTAGATGATGTGTGCCTAAATCTTTGTAATACAAAGCCTCTCATGGTAATTTGCAATTTTATATTAATTAATGCCATTGACATGATTGTTTTTACATGAATGCTTTTAAAATAGCTAATATCATTAACTTCACAACAAGGAAGTAGTGCACTTTTATAACAAGATAACAAGACATTTTCGGGCATTTTTTAAATTGCATTTCTGGGCATCGGTATAAATCTAGTTTAGCACTTGAATCAAAGTAACAAAATGAAATAAACTAAACTATTACAGTAACATAAATAACACATACACTCACTCTCAAGCGCAAACACACACGCTCACACACATAGCCAAAAAACAAATGGAAACCCACATGTTAAATGATAATCAAAATTGGAATAATTATTGTTTCAAATGTGGATACAATTTTTTATTTGTTTTTGTACTCTGTTAGGACACTCAAAACAACCATTGTTGTTAAAATTGAATCAACTTTACATTTCGTCATTCAAAAGGACAATAACATTTTGTTTTATAGAAAATCTGGCGTACAACAGGTCAGCTACACAGAGTTCTAACCTACATGAGAACAAGTGGTTAGCTGGGGCAGCTGTAGACGGAAACGGAAATCAAGTACTGACCGGAAACTCTTGTGCTTGTACTGTTCATTTTAAACCTACAGTATGGTGGAAAGTTGACCTTGGGAATGTGTATGCCATGTCCAACGTTAAGTTATTTTACAGGAATGAAGGTGAGTTATTTTAGCACTACATCTATTATACGATAAGAGAAATAAAAGTATTTTCAGATGATCTTTTGTCCTCTTTTTAAAATTTTATCAAAATAGAATATAATTCACTTAATTATGTTTACAACTGCATATTCAATAAATATTCAGAGTTAAAGGAGAATATGGATTGTAACGCCTGAACTCCTATATTTAAACTAACTGAGACACAAGATTAACATGGATCATAGACATGCAGCAAAATATCAAAGTGTTTAGAAATATGCATTTTTTTATTCATAATTTATGCAAAACAAATGTAGAAATATGTCGAATTTTACACAAGGGTGGTTTTGAACTTGTATCCCATCAAATTGTGTTTCGGAATTCTACATCTATTTTAATTTAGTGTTATTGGCAGAAAAGAGTCAACTTGATTGGTGTTTTGGTCAGATTATTTTGAACTATAACAACGAGATTATGTATATAATATTTAGTTGTTCATATTGTTTACAGTCGACTAAGGTACCGATGTGTATTATGTGTAAGCTATCAAGTAAATACGAGAAACAACATACAACATATGGACAATACACAGAACAATTTCTGAGAGAGAATACTGTTGTACATATGGTATTCAAATATATTTTAAACAGGCATGGACTGAAATATACTTTAGTTTGTATCAGTCAATGATTTAAGCATATCGATTGTGTTGTCATGTACATCGTAGGTCAATTGCCACACATTAAAAGACTTGCAGATTCACGTATCATAACGCGTATTTTAGTTCAGTCCACTGTTTAAGTCTGTGTGTTTCATACATTTACATTTACTTGGTGTTTCACTTCTGAATATACAATATGAAATGTGGCCCATCCAGGTATGAACAATATTCACGGGGTGCTTTTTTCTATACAGTAGTAAGGTTTAAGATGGCGGCAAGAATCTCGATCAAATGGAAGGAACGATGTAAACAAGAGTTCATTGAATTATACTGCTTGACCAGTATTTTGGTTCCAGCAGACAAAACTTCAAGCAACACAGTATTCGTTTGCAAGTCAGTTTATTGCAAATATTTTTTTTTCGAAGCCTGCAATCTTAATTTATTTCTGTTGACCATTTATAAAAGAGGAAACACACGTTAAAAGTACTAAGTCCTTCCAACTCACGTACCAATACTGCATCCTAGATCTACATGGTATACTGATTTTAATTATATGATGCTAAATTTGCACCAAATAAACTTTCAACATCTCATACAAAAAGTGACACTTCTAAATATTATAATTCTCGATGTTGCATTTTTACATCATTACAAAAAAAAAGTTATATATTGATCTCGACAATGATTTCATTTGAAACTCAGAAATGTATTAAACTATAGTAAACACTTATGTACTAACAGAAACGTTAAACGATATGCAGTCAAAAACAGTCTGAAACATGTTCTATATGTGTATGTCATTTCCAGGTACCTCATTCAGACTAACAGGATTCAAGTTATATGTAACGCTGGAGGATAACTTTATATCCAGCAGTCCAGTGTACGTCAATAACAACGGTCATCAGGTAGAACCGTATCTACCGGCAAACTTTACAGTAACAGTGGCAACGTACGGGCAATATGTGACACTATACAAAGACCGATCTTATTCATGTATAGGAGATGGAGCATCATCATTTAATACAAATTATTGTGCTCTTTTTGAACTTTGTGAAGTGGAAGTTCTAGGTAAGCAATATCATGAACGAGTTTTCCATAAGGCAGTGTTTGTCGAATACTTAGTTATGTACTTGTATAAATGAAAAAAAAAATACAATTTTAAGGTAGTATCACAAATTATCGCAAACATATGGCAACATCTGTATCGCATACCATATCAACACGAGAGTCCAATATGTACCCGAGGGCCGAAGGTCGAGGGCTGATATGGCATGCTATGAACATGTTGACATGTTTTGTTGTTTTTATCATATATTTAAATCCTTACTGCTAAGTATCGTTCAATTTACAGGTTTACATGACTTTGTTTACATATTCTAAAACTAGCCCTACTCAAGAAACTTTGCTTTTATTATATTATATTCTAGTGTAAAACTAGGATAAACTGGAAATACAGGGGACTAGGAAAAAATATCCATAAATGCGTATTATAGCCTACTTCTGGTAAACCCCTGTTGTGAGTCTGTATACGGCTAAATGTTGTACCGTTATCGTTGAATGGAATAGCCCTTTGTATGTACTCGATCTATAGGCCTAAATACGAAATATATAACTATTGGTGTTTTTTTTAAATGTTACCTATGAAACATGTTTACACTTTTTTTTTAAATATAACAAATCTCAGATACCAAAGTATAAATACATACAAATCCGGTAAAAATCCGGTAAAAATGAAAAAAAAAACACGGATCTCTGGAAACAAAGAGGTGGCATCAGGTGCCATGGAGGAGTATGCATCCACTGTTGACCAGTCACACTCGCCGTTATTCCATAGTGAAATCCAAATGAAATCCGTGAGGACTAATCCCCACCACCAACAACACAGACGTCTCAACAACCACCAACGAAAAAGCAACTCAACATTTCACTTAGTGAAACAGAGTAATTAAAAAAAAAACTTTTATACCGACCGTAAATTTTGCGGAACGTTGACATTTAACGCGGTTTTCGATACCTCTGTGTCAATAATTTGTCAGTAAGTAGTTTACTTCTGTATACTTAGTAAACAAATTTTCATCCATCAATCTTTAGAGTCTATGGGGCTTAATATGTCACAGGGTATGCTTAGTTTGGTGTTTCTGCAAGATATTTCGGTTTGCTTTAAGCGGAAAACAAGCGAGGCATTCCGGATAAAACACCACAAGAAGGAACAAGAAGCGTTCCAATCGAGTGCGATAAAGGGTTACAGAGGTGTGAGAAAGGGAGGGGTGAAACAAGGTTTGTGATAAAGGGCACGTGCTGTCTATTGTATCAGAAATGAAAAAAAATCCTGTATTTATCAATATATATATATATATATATATATATATATATATATATATATAATATATATATATATATATATATATATATATATATATATATATATATGAGATCTCTCTCTCTCTCTCTCTCTCTCTCTCTCTCTCTCTCTCTCTCTCTGTGACGATAACATTTCACGATATAACTGAAATATTTATGAAAGTGGCGTTAAACAACAGTACATAATAAATGATAACATTCAACAAGGGAATCAACTGTTTTTCAATATCAATTACCCAATGACACGTGTCCACGAACATTTGAAGTCTCTATATTTGGATTATCCTAGTTTAGAATATACTTATCACAGATATTGCCATACTAAACTGAAATAAATCTGACTAATTACAGAACAGGCAACGCCACAATACATACTGGTGCTATTATATATTCATTATGTGAGTTGGCATAATTGGCCACGGCTGTATATACTTTTGGAGAGTCAGTGTCCCGGCTTGAGCATTTATGAATATCCCATAAAATGAACTTCATAAACAAAGATATTATGTCAAATATTAATCCCTGGTGCCGGTAAATCAACATTACCATATAGATATTTAAAGTAAAATGAGTTAATTGTCCAATGAAATATATTGAAGTCTGGAAAGGTCAATTTGCAATCATGACCATAGCATTCGAATTGAAGTTATCGTTACATACAGTCGTAGTTCAGGTAAAAGTCTAGATGTGATCGATTAACACAAAGTGATCACTTCAGGGTAGTTTTTGATAACTAAATCTTATAATGATATCATTAAATTCTTTTATTTAAATCAAGAAAATACACTTTACAACAACACTTCAGTTTTAACAAACAAACAAATATCCTAAAATCTTTGATCAATGACATGTGTTTTGCTTATAGATCATTTTAACCAAAATTTGTATGGAATCACGATATTAAAATTGAATAAAAAAAATAATAGATAAATAATAATACAATTCTTTCGAAATGCAACCAACATTAAAGAAACATTTCAATGACATAAGTGAAAAAAAAATATATAAATATGTTTTCATCATGTTTGTTTAATCAATTTATTTCGATAGCAGTTATACGAGAATCTCTGTGCTGACCTAACGAACGATATGAATAAGTTGGGTCAAGTGACCTTACATTATTTTGTCCTCATAAAATAGTGATGGTGAAGAAAAAAAAAAACAATGACTTAAGACATTTTTTATTCCTATACATATAATATGATACTACCCGATCAATTCGAAAGAAATGTTTTTCGGAAGAAGGTTAGTTCGAATATTTCTTTCAATCGACAATAAACACTAGCCGAGCAGACATTGGCTCAGACTATCCTATGCTACCTTACTGCAGAATGTGTCACGTGATCAGCTATAGATTTAGTAAATGCATTCACTGGAAATACGTTGTTTGACTTCTAGTTACTTTATGGCTGCGTTTTGATGTCTCTCACAAAACAAAAATGACTTGCTTTTTCTATGTTTCCGAAAGAAAAATCGTTTTTTTTGTTTTGTTTCGAAGACATTTTTGGGAGTGGTTTGCGAGAGAACTCCCTGCCGCTATATCACCATTCAATATATTAATAATATTAAACATTTAAACAAGTTTAAACTCATTGTGACTTTTTAAACTCACGATTTTATACGACAGGATGCCCCAAGAAAAAGTACGGCACGGAGTGTCAAAGTGATTGCCCTGGCAACTGTCTATACGATGTGTGTGCTGTCAGTGATGGAAAATGTTACCAATGTAAAGCTGGGTATACTGGTGATATGTGTGACCTACGTAAGATTTACAAAGTGTCATTTGTATAGAAATGTTTCTATCTCTTATTATATACATTTTGGTATCTGAAAAATGTTATTTTAATGCAAATTAATAGTGATATAACACAATGTATACTGAACAAATTAAAAAAGATACTTTCAAACAAAATCTTACTTTTAAAAAACCTATATAATTTATTTAAACAAAACCATAATGTAATATAACTTTTCAAACATCTCTAAACTAAGATATTCATTTTACAGTGGGTAGTCTTCAACATATTTTGGCAACACATTTATGTGTATTAATGTAACTTTGTATGGTTCCACATTTAGAAATACTATTTAAAGCTGATTCTGGACATAAAACAACACCTCGATGGTTAGGATATTATTGCATTCCACATTAAAGAGACTAGACGATAATTAAACCATTATTATTGTACCCCATATTGTCATTCCTATGAAAATGAAGACTGTTGTTTGTATATATATATATATATATATATATATATATATATATATATATATATATATATATATATATATATATATATATATATATATATATATATATATATATATATATATATATATATATACAATAGTACGAGTTACTTAACCCTCCAGATAGATGATAGACAAGAAATATCCAAACACTGCCAATATGACATAACTCTGTCAAAGATGTACGGAAGTAGTTTGTATTAAACATCAAGACTGTGAACCAATTAGAAAAAAAAAAAACAATAAACAAAAAACAAACCAACAAACAAACAAAACCAAAAACCACCAAGCACTGTATCTAATGTGCTTGACCATGTGGAACTTGTGGAAGTCAATTTGGCCAACAATATCCAGTATTTTCATATTTTTTGTGACTTTTTGATGATGTTAGTAGTTTTGTGAATGTATTTGGTTTTTATAACATTTTAAAGTTTGTTCAGAATAAAATAAATGACAATCCTAAAGAATACTGTAACCAAAACTATAAATTGTTTTACAACATGTGAAATATGGCATAAAATAATAAAAAAAAAAAAACAATCATTCATATTGATGGTTGTTCTTGATCTATCTCTTTTAGTAAGTTTGACAATATCAAAAACTGCAAAAATGCTCAATTCTCTTGGCAATCTTGATTTATACAGATTCCACAAATGTACGAAGAATCGTTATCCTTTTTTTCTAATTAGAACTATAGCTATTGGGGAACTGTTTTAATATTGTATAAACAAGCAATGTTTTACTTCTGAACCAATATTTAACATATGACTTATGAAAACCGAAATTATGAAGATAATGTAACGGTTGCACTCTATTACACAGAAAATATATAATGTGCATTCTTGCACAATACGTTATTCATGTATACGTGTTTAAATGTGTACTTTGTATGTGTGTGTGTATAAGCCCATTTTATCATATTTTAGACTATATTTATTGATTATAAACTCGTCAGCTTGTGTCGCCGGTACATATGGAATAGGATGTTCACAAAAATGCAGCGATAACTGTAAAGGTGGGACTAATTGTGACGTCACGACTGGAATATGTACTAGTGGTTGCTCAGATGGATACCAAGGGTCGTACTGCAACAAAAGTACGGTATTATTTTACTTGTGTATCATATTACACTAAATAGACAATTGTTGATAATTTAATATTTACAATATGATGGATAGTTTCCAGATTATTTTTCCAAGATCTGGTATTGTAACCTTACATTTCATAGTTATATATAAAACATCTCACTTTCCAAAGTATAAATCTTTAGGATGTTGAGAATACAGATACAAATCTGGTAAAAATGAACAAACACGGACCTCTGGAAACCAAGAAGGAGTGAGCATCTCCTGCTGCGAGTCCACAGTCATGTTCAAATGAAATAGCTGAGGAACGAATCCTCGTCACAATTGGTACAGAATTGGTCAACAACCGACAACGAAAAGAAAAGCATCTCACTTAGTGAAACAGAGTGATGACAATCAAGACTATTATACGGACCGTAAAATTTGCGGAACGTTGACATCAAACCCGGTTTTCGATATCCCAGTGTCAATAATTTATAAGAGTGTAGATGACATCTGTATACGAAATGTTCATTATAAAGGAACACAGTTGGTTCCAATAGGAATGCCGACAGTGTGACATATGTCAATGCGATATATCCGAACTAGAAATTAAAGATATAATAGAATCAAACACACACGCTTCATACTCATACATTTAACTTAATATAAACAGACGGGGAATTAGATATTAAGCTACACGATAAATGTGTCGGTTTCGGCCTTACCGTCGTAAATGTTCCACATTTAAGAAGTAATATCCCCCAGTAACCCGCGTATGGAGTTTTTATTTCACAAATGATCCGATATGCAAGGCCGTGTACACCATATGGATATTTAATATACAGAGGTAAACTACTCACTGACAAATTATTGTCGCAGGGATATCGAAAACCGCGTTTAATGTCAACGTTCCGCAAATTTTACGGTTGGTATAATAGGTTTGTTTGCGACTACTCTGTTTCACTAAGTGAAATGTTGAGTTGCTTTTTCGTTGGCGGTTGTTGAGACGTCTGCACCGATTGTGACGAGGATACACTCCTCACGTGTTTCATTGGACATGACTGTAAA
The DNA here is from genome assembly GCA_030159075.1 of Atrina japonica. Taxonomy (NCBI): domain Eukaryota; kingdom Metazoa; phylum Mollusca; class Bivalvia; order Pterioida; family Pinnidae; genus Atrina; species Atrina japonica. The sequence goes on along the minus strand of BROG01001667.1, from coordinate 466 downwards.
CTCACGACGGGTGTGACCGGTCGATAGGGAATGCTTATTCCTCCATGACACCTGATCCCACCTCTTAGTATCCAGAGGTCCGTGTCTATCCATTTTTACCGGGTATGTATCGATGTCCTGGACATTTCTATTGATCTATACTTTGGTATCTGTATTTGTTAACTTCGTAAGAATCTATACAATCCTGAAATATCTAAAACGTTTAAATGAACTAGGGTTGTTTAAAGGAAATTAAGTAACTTCCTGATATTTATAGTTTTACTTATTTTTGGAAACAAGTTTCTACATATTTCAGAATTGATTACACACTCTCTAGATCTTTGTTAATCATATGACATGATTTGAGTGCTTCAATCGTCTTAAAGTATTTTTTTTTAGTACGTACATTTTCTACTTTCAAAATGAGATAAATTAAATTGGTCAGGCACAAATCTTGGTTAGATAAACTGCATCGTTTTGAATTATC
>BROG01001666.1:30000-34788 GCA_030159075.1 Atrina japonica | reverse complement strand
GGACATTGGTATCCCGCTATAACATTCTCCACATATACATGAGGACATGGTACCCCGCTATAACATCCTCTACATATACATGAGGACATGGGTACCCCGCTATAACATCCTCTACATATACATGAGGACATGGATATCCTCCTTTAACATCCTCTACATATACATGAGGACATGGGCAAAATTGTAGTTCATGAATATACATGAGATCGACATGGATATCCTAAAACAAAGTGATATGAATCAGTAGCACCTTGTACATTTGCATGTGTATGTCATGATGTAAATATTGATTTGACCGGGTGGGTGTAAATACAAAATTTACAACGTGAAAACTATTCAAAATATACAACGTGGCAGGTACATGGATAGCCATCGACGAAGGTGTAGAGACTATCAATGTTACCTACTTCTTATGAAGTTGTTCATATTAAAAGACAGCGTCCGTGACTGATAGTTGTCATAATAAGATATTCACAGATATGTGTCATCCGACCATCTATTTTCACGCACATCAATAATCGCGCATTCCGGTATCCTGTTCCCAATATTCATCGGTATTTTTGCTATTTCCAGATGATTATAAAACTAGCCAAATTTAACAATCAATAATAGATAAAAGTATGCTGATAACCCTAAGTTTTGGTCTCCTTTGTTTACATATAAACTTATTGTGCAAAAACTCTTAAGTGCGCAAAAATGGTGTCTCGAGGATATATTAAAACAATAATACTAAAGAACTGCAAAGGGTGAATATATCGTCTTAATTTGGGAAAGGAAGTTTTACTTCATAATATAAATTTTTTCTTTCTAATTCAGCAGAAATTACAATCTGCATGATATTTTATTTTCAGTTATCTACGTCCCGAACATAAAGACTATCACAGGTTGTCTACGTCCCGAACACATCAGGTTTTCCTTTCTGGATTTATAAATACGGTAACAATGTGTACACACAGACAATGCATGTAAATCAGTCCCGGATTATCAACTTTAAACGTCTAGTATATTTCAACTCCAGGTGGTCTTATATGCTATTGTCGAACAAATGATATTTAAATTTTACAAATCAAAGTAAACGGATCTAAACATATATATTTAGCAGTTAACAAACGTAGATATGCAATATCTTTAAACGTTATCGAATATTCTGTCAAGATTAGCACATAAAAGAACAAACAATACGCTGATAGACCTTGAATTATGGGTGTTCTTTAAACATTTCCGTAACAATTGCTTCGACTTATTGTATTTTATACTGTTTATTGATAAGTGAAAATGGAGAACTGAAAGATAGGAATAAATTTCTTTAAACCAGTTATTTGCGTGAACAGTCGCTTTTTATCAGTTAGACAATTGCGAGCAATATTGATAACTAATACCTTTGTCGCCTGAATTTATCGTTACTATGTGAAATAAATTCAGTGTCGGATATAACAGACACTGTTGGATATTAGGCCTCTGTCGCCATTAACACTGTCGGGACACTACAACATATTGTATTGCGTCAGTGTAGTGTGTGACAATACACTGCCGGATTTCAATACATTGTCGGATACCAATACATTGTCGGATATTAAACATATATATATATATATATATATATATATATATATATATATATATATATATATATATATATATAAGAACATTGTAGAACATCAATATATTGTCAAATACCAATACATTGTCAGATATTAATACATTATCAGATATCAATACATTGTCAGATATCAATACATTGTCTGATATCAGAACACTGTAGAACATCAATACATTGGCGGATATCAATACATTGTCTGATATCAGAACACTGTAGAACATCAATACATTGTCAGATATCAATACATTGTATGATATCAGAACACTGTAGAACATCAATACATTGGCGGATATCAATACATTGTATGATATCAGAACACTGTAGAACATCAATACATTGTCAGATATCAATACATTTTATGATATCAGAACACTGTAGAACATCAATACATTGTCAGATATCAATACATTGTCTGATATCAGAACACTGTAGAACATCAATACATTGTCAGATATCAATACATTGTTTGATATCAGAACACTGTAGAACATCAATACATTGGCGGATATAGATACTCTGTCAGATGTATACGATAATAATAATTCACAAGAACCTAAACTGATTTCTAAGTTGGAATCATGGCGATTAACATTTATTAAGATATATGAAAGTATATTTATACAAAATAATTTACTCTTATTCTAATCCCAATTTTCAACAAATATCAGCAAAGTAGTGCCTCAGATACACATAATTCGGTACACATAGACAAACCCTAGTCATATTTTGGCTAAATTTCCTATTTCACATGTTGAGACTTAACATGGCTGTAAGGAAACGTTACATACCTGTCCAGTTTTTGCGAGAGTTTCCTGTACACCATTGGTATCAAAGTAATTATCAACATGGTTGTCCTTTTGTGAGTTGTACGGAGGTATAACTGGGCCCAGTTTAGGGTTTGTTTTTGAATAGTCATTGGATATACTCCCAACAGCATTTGAGTCTAATATAAATCCCTTTTCTTTTGACAACAATTCTTCCGGGGGTGGTGTGACAGGGGTGCGGTAAATCTTATTATGTCTTGCGTTTTTAGACATATTTGCAGAACTGGTGTATACAAGTCCTTGGTATACCACGTCAAGTAAATCCGTGAAACTAATTTGTTGTCTCACAAAGAACCGTTCAATTCCAGTCGAATCCTGCTTCCAGATTCCCGGAGAATCAGACACAAAGTCTTCCACAAACTTGTTTACAACGGTATAACACGGTGTATATGTCTGACTGTTATTCTATATGCTTATTTAATTGATCGAAATAAAGGAACTATCTCGTTCACGCTTCGTTGTGTCAGTTGCTATGTTCTTTTCAATGGGGTATTATTACTTCAAGTTCGAGACATATTTCAGTTCGAATTAAAGGTGCTTTTTATTTGGTCATGTGGTAAATATCATTTATATTTAAATAATAAAGCGCGTTTTCTAGGAACAGTCAGGGGAAAACGAATAATAGTTAAAACAGGGCTTGTTTGTACATATATTCCATGCTCGATATATATATATATATATCTTAGTAAGTTATCAGGTAAGTTTGTGAATCATTTATTGCCGAGGTTTTAAAATTCACGTGTGTGTTTTTATTCAAAATAATAAGTAATATAGAGACTGCATATGTTACAATACGTATAGTTTTGGTATTATTTCTCCACGGTACTGGCTAATTTACCTTTTGCAGGCCCCACCGTTGTTAAGTCCAAGCGTCATATCGCGAAGTACAATGATTTAAATATGCATGAGTACAGGTAAGTGAGTCTACATTAACGTTAATCCAACGGTGCAGTTTAAAAACATTGTGAAGTGTTTTATAGATTAGTCGACCTAAAGAGAGAGAGAGAGAGAGAGAGAGAGAGAGAGAGAGAGAGAGAGAGAGAGAGAGAGAGAGAGAGATTTATTTATTTCAGTGCCTTGTAACGTGAAAAAGTGACCCGCCTTAGAAGAACGACCCTGTATGAATAATTTTACCCAGGGAAAATTACCCATTTCAACATTATTATTATACGTCCAGTGAAAAAGTGACCGGGAGAAAAGGATACCATGCATTTTACAGCAAAGAAAAGTCAACAAGATCAAGTATACACAAAGCCAACCAATTATAGTTAATGGACACACGTCATTCTCCCATTACTTTCTATATAAAACGATCTTTATGAAATAGTTTCCAGTGACTTCATTTTTAAAAGTCTATTTTTTTAAAAAAATTCAACAATTTAAATATATACAGATCGACATCATAACATTTTTATTTGAACCGGTTTGTTGATTAGAAAATTGCATACAAATCTAACATTCATGCTTGATGGATTTTACATCAAGTTTTCTTCTTTGCCGGTTCTTAGTAAATTACTGCAAGAAAATAAATGTACTTGATGTAAAGAAAATATGTTGTATCTTGGTTGTTATTGTGTTGTAAAGTCCAACTAAAGAATATTTCACTCATATGGAGACGTCACCAAATGCCGGTGAAGGGCTTCTTTGGCCTATGCTCGGCACTCACGGCCATTCAGCTATGAGGGATCTTTAAAGTGCTGACACTGTGACGCGGGACTTGTGTTTTTACTGTCTCATCCGAAGGACAGCAAAAGCCAGCCGCCTCCGAGACTCGAAGCCGCGATACCCCGGTTGCGAATCGAGCACTCTACCGCGGAGCCATGTCGGCTCTCTGTTGTATCTTGTAATTTTAGTATCGCAGAATAATCGGTGATTTATGAGAAGAAACTACAGAAAATGAAATTTAAAAAATATATATATTTGCACCCATCCAGAAGATTTGGACCATTCGATATGTTTGCTTACCAAACACTTTCTCTGTACTTTTCATAACAGCTAAAACGTGAAAATCCACGTGATAGGGGAAATAACTCCCATAGGTAGCCATCTGACAATTTACGCCAGATTTTGTAGATTATCGCATACCGGTAATATAAGTTAACGGGATTTTCTCCGGCTTCAAGAGAATTGCATATAGTGAGGCTTTAAGTGAAATATATAAGTACAAAAGGGGCATAACATTTTTCTTAACAGGCCAGAACAAAGCTTTAACTGTAGATACACCATAGAATGAGATAGTGACTAAATATCGGAAGTTACGTTGAAATTCGCTGGAAACTTTTGGACGAGTTGTGCGGAAAATATTATATAGACGGACATAGAGACAGACAGGCGGAGGGGCGTACAGACAGACGGAGAGACGGA
>BROG01001666.1:20000-22500 GCA_030159075.1 Atrina japonica | reverse complement strand
ACCTGATCCCACCTCTTGTCTGTCCATTTTACCGGATTTGTATCTGTGTCCTGGACATCCTAAAAATTTATACTTTGGTAACTGAGATGTTTTATATTTGGACAATATTGTAAACTGTTGTAATTTGTATTTGCCTCATTTGTTTACAGGTTGTCACAAAGACACTACTAAAAACGCCTTTAATATGAAGAGTTCCACTAATGGAAATACAGGTTTAACAAGGTAAAGTGGCACTTCCGGGTTCAGTCAAAAACCAAAACAATACGGTCTACTTTCCAAAAATAGGTTGTACAGGAAGAACATTGCCTTGCACGGACTCAATGAGTTACTGAATCTCTAATGCGTTTGTGACGACAAGTAGCTTGTCACCCCTGTTATGATTTGATTTAGGCTTGTTGTGTTTGTAAACATGTGTCAATTTACCTTGGTAGACCTGTACGACGTATTGTCCGATTCACATAAGATGGCGGTGCGGAGTAACCTTTGGATTATCATATGGATGATTCTACTCACTTTCAGTTATGACAAACTGCACGGCAAAAACATTTTATTACTCATTAGATACTCTATTGTGTGTGATGACAAGTAGGGACGATTACTCTAGTCAGTGTAATTTTAATGTTATGCTTTATTACCTAAAATTTGAACTCGCCTAGGTCAAGAAAGGGTTCAAATCAAATGACTCCATTCCGCCAGGTTATATATATTTAACTATATACATTATGTTATTAACTAAATGTATTAAGGAACTAAAGCGGTACATAAACAGGCAATAGGTCAATGTTCACATCAATAGGTCAATGTTTACATCAAATCTCTTATAGAAAATCACCTTATTTACAGTATCAACCATGGATAAAATTAAGGCACTGATTTCCTGGCCATTCCATAGTCACGTGACTTGTTTTGTACATCTGTCAAACCAAATGACCTTGATTTGCTCATGCGTAAAGACAACCTTGGTGTACATGTGATACTTATCAGTTTTTGTACATCCGGCCTGGAGAAGTAGGCAAGGCAATGCTTGTCGACGGAAGCGTTATACACAGGGATGATATCTTTGTACTTCGTTCGTTTCTTTTCTGATATAATGGCGTCGTTCACAAAATTTTGTTCCCTAGCTCGTATTTCGTCAAATGTCGGTGTTCCTTTGCAGCGCCGTCGGTAACTTAGTTTGTTGATTTTTATTCCCGCATCTTGCTTGTCTTTTATTTCCTGGAAATACAAATTATTCATAACACCTTATTAGGCTATTGTAAACATAAAAACCGTAATTAATTCTGTAGTCTCAGTTAATTAATTCTGTAGTCTCAGTTTATTAATTCTGTAGTCTCAGTTAATTAATTCTGTAGTCTCAGTCACATTTATAAAAGAAAACATTGACACTAACCTTTCAAGTTTAAACTTTTACTTTTAACATAGCGCTCAGTGTTCATGGATATGTGAGTAATTATCCATGTACATGACAAATGAATCACATCCTTTCTGTTTGAAATATACACAATTATTATTCCCTACGGCCTATTTTGTATTGCAAAAAATTGAAAGAATAGGATCATTTGTTTTATCAGTCTGTAATCGTCCGAAGGATGTGTTTTCCGACTATTACGGGTAATATTTTATGGTATGTATATGACGAAAAAAATCCGTAATTCTTTTAAAGTTGTTTCCCTTTCATCATCTCTATTTCATTAGCACAAAATAATGAGACTCGTATGACTCAATCTCTCGTAAGACTAACATAGAGTTTTTCGTACAGAGATATTCTGATAAATTGAATTGATCAATCTATCCGATGAAAAGATGTAGGCTATATTATTCTTTTCACTGATATCAGTAAACGACGTGTGTATCTTTATTTTAATGATTGGTTAATGGTTTTAGTTGTACTTTGAAAAGTATGACTTAAATAGACTGTAATAGTTACAACAACTAATACACGTCTAGTTGACGATGATCATGGATCAGAAATGATTAATTTCATGTGGATAGATATATTTTTCACACAGAATAACTTGCAAGATTCAGTTTGATGGTCATATTGTAGGACATCTTCAATAAGCAACCAAATTGAGTTATGTTTTGTAAGTGATTAGGAAATCTAAGATTAAACCTAATTATTCTATTCAACAGATGTACCAAAGAGGATTAATTTAGTCAACAAGTTTTAACAACATTTCAATAGCCCTCTCCTATTATAAAGATATTATATAACACAATAATTGTCAGAGGTGGCCATTTATACATTGCTTTATAATATGCTATTATATGTTTTGCCAACATTTCATATTTCGCGAAAGGTCCGACACCTGTTGGCAGTCTTTGCCATTATGATGCCACAATTCAGTGACCTGTCACAATAATAGTTTGATTATTACGTCACAATCATAGACGTCAAAATGCATAATTATAATGTGGTCTAAATTAGTACAAACATTTGCGAGGTAATCTGAGTGTATCTTATGATCAAATACGTTTCAGCCTGTGGATTTTTATTCTT
>BROG01001666.1:0-15000 GCA_030159075.1 Atrina japonica | reverse complement strand
TATCATTTAAAATTACTCTCTGACGTTATCTTAATTTCTATGTGACCTCTAGGTTTAATACTCGGAAGACCTTTGCCATGTTGAAATATTCAGTGTTAAATTTCAATTAATGTCGGAAAACGCGGTCATTATTATTCACATATTATAATTCTTTTTCGCATTAATACAAACACTTACGTCCGATTCTGTCTTCGAATTTAATTTGTGATGGCGGAATCAAAGTAACAATTACAGGGGGTTACGTTTAGCAAGTCTGTTGTAATAATACGCTTGCATTTGTTCTTTTAAAAACAAGGATATATATTTCGGCTGCATTCGAAACCAGCAGTAGTCTGCCAGCCCTAGACTAGTAACATTTGCAGCAAACTAGTTAAGGTTGTGCTTCAGCTAGTCCAGTTTTGTGTAATGATAAATGAAAGTGTATAAGTGTATGCGCATTGAACAACTACCTAACCAGCCCCTTAAGTTTTTATCTCGACTCAAGCTAAGATAATCATAGTTACATTGACTAACGAGAATATGCAAAACACAAAAGTAGTCTTACGACAGATTTAAACATTCTTAAAGGAACATTCAGCAGCACAGCATGTCTGTCTTTTACAGGTCAGTATCATTAACAGGTTATCATTCAGTTAAATTTCTTACAAATTAGTAAAGGACACCAGGAAAAAGAAAAGGAAGAGATTAACACACACATACACACAAACACATTTTATATTTTATATATATATATATATATATATATGATACATAAAGCACAGGTACAGAAATCGGAAGTATCATTTCTGATCCAAGGTTCATAGTATATATATATAACTATAACTGAATCAAATGAATTGTTAAAAGACTAGTTCAAGGTGAAGAGATGAAAAACTGGAAAGGAAAACTTTTTAGAGATAAATGAACTAGTCTTTCAAATGATCAGAACTCATTATACGGTTTACCTGTAGTACTTACCTGTATAGTTATACTCCTTTCCATCATGGCCCGGACGATAGGAGAGTGGAAGTAAGCCTGAGCATATTTGTCTTTAACAGCATTATATGGTGGTATTATTGGTTTTCTTCTTGATGTATGGAACGTTGACGTTTTTATGGCGTCATTTACAAATTCTTTCTCTAATTGACTCTGTTTGGTGATGGAGGGCAGGGCTTTGATATCTGTTTGTACCGTATCTTTATGCCACAATGGGCTTCCATCTGTCACCCATGCCATGACTTTATCTAAACAAAAATATGACGGCTAAATTATACATGTAGTAATTCATCTGTTATCGGGCCTCATAAACATATTCTGAGAGAGAGAGAGAGAGAGAGAGAGAGAGAGAGAGAGAGAGAGAGAGAGAGAGAGAGAGAGAGAGAGAGAGAGAGAATCTATAGAAAATCTGATCCATCGATATGTTTTGATACTTTTCAATAACCCCGAGTAGCAAATTAAATCACTCATCTTTCTTTTGTAAATACGTACTACAAAATTTAACACAACCTTCATTTGTATTTACCTTCCACAAAATTCAAAACATGACAGCCTTCTTTTGTATTTACCTATCACACAAATTAAAACATGACAACCTTATTTTGTATTTACCAACCACAAAACATAAAACATGAAAACCTTCTTTTGTATTTACCTATCACAAATCATAAAACATTACAACCGTCTTTTGTATTTGCCTACCACAAAAACAAGACATGACAACCTTCTTTTGTATTTACCAACCACAAAACATAAAACATGACAGCCTTTTTTGTATTTTTCTATCACAAAAAAATAAAACATTACAAATTTCAATCTTTTGCATTCACCAACTTCAAAAATTAATGACAACCTTCTATATTTACTGATTAACAAGAAAAAGTCTAACAATGCAAAATTATAACTAAACAGTATTATTTTTGAAGAGTTGTGATTTTTCTAGCTTAATCCAATAATTTAGCTCTTTGGTCTAGTTTAATCAGAACGAAATTAAGACATCATATCATTAAATCTATCAGAGGGTTATATATTTGTTAATCTGTATTCTTTGGTTTCCCTAACCTTCGCCAAATATAACATTCACATATAACAGGAGAATATCACGATCCGTTAGTCAATTGTAAACAAAAGTCGTTGTCATTGACGACAAAATTGTGTTAGACAAAGACTTTGGATAATTCTTTAATTTGAAACTGACAAGGAATCATGAATTCGAATGTAACTTGTTTTTGTTGTTGTTGAAAACTATGAACATTTCTTTGGTAAGGTATAACATTAATGTCCTCTCCATTCTTAAGTTCATTCCAAGATGGTAAGCGTTGTTTTACGTCTAAATTACTAAATATATGCGGGTTTGCACTTCAAAATACACGTGTCCAAGGTGAGGAAAGACATAGTGTCCAAAATATCACTAAATTAATGATCTGAGTTCACGCTGAGAAAGTTACCAAACATCTTCCTTCAGGGATTCTACTTGTTGTACTTAACCTCTTGTCTGGGATGGAAAAAATCTGTAAATTTAAGAATTCGTGTCTCCTGTTCAAATAAATACACTTCTTTGTAAATACTTAAACATTCTATACCTGCTCTCAAATAGCTCTTAAATACTTAATTTTATCAAAATTTCATTTTTAAATCCACTCGAAAAATACGAAAAAGTGATTTTAGTACGAATTATCAAAGATTTGTGCATTGTTTGATAAATAATAAACAAAGTTGGAAATTCGTGTGGCGACTATCAGACCTTTGTGATTAAACTGTAGATACAGGTAATGAGCATGTCTGATCTAAGACTTGAACATTTTTTGATATTAGTACTTGTTACTGGACCGGGAAAACACATTTGTTCTCTGTCACAAAATTTCATAGATGTCTATTCATTATATTTTTTCTGTCCTAAAATGACTATATCAGCTAAAACTAATCATATTTTCTATCCGCCTCACTTATTAACGGGAACTGAGGTGAAAGACGTTATAATAATAAACTGTATAAAAGTTAAAACTCATGACGAAAGCTGTTTAATTGAAAGTTTTCTTGTTATGTATTTTATGCTGATATAATTACGGCGAACCACCAAGTAGCTACAATGACAATGGTTTAGTTTGAAACCTCAACCCCTATACAAAGGATGACATGTAATCGAGAATATATTCCTAAAGACTGGTAAAAAATCTTGTATTAATGCTATGCTAGGTAAGACCTAAACAAAGAATACTGAAATAAAGTTATAAGTGAAGATTAACACTATATATTTAGAAATAAAAAATTATATTCATTATAAGATAATTGTTGGTTACTTAATTGTTGAGACATTACTCGAAGAGCTTGATGTTTGTGAGTTTTGGCAAAATCAATATACTTTTAATATGAGAATATTATCGGTACTACGTCAGCGTATGCATGACCAGTATATACAAAATGGTTTTCAGATATAAATATATGTAGTAAACTAGCTTTTATAAACAGTTTAAGATTGTATATGAATTGGACGATAATCTATAACATATCGAAAGTGTTAAATTTTCAATGACTATGGTACAGTTTAGATGTGGTAATTTGAAATTATCAGTTGCAACATGTCGTTATTCCAGAACAGAAAAAAATAAGTTCGAATTCTGTAGCATAATTGTGTTGGAGGATGAATATCATTTTTACTAAATTTATCAATTAAATAAAAGCTCTATTTTTCACTCATATTTTTCATCGATTTTTCTGTATTTTGATTGGCTTAATGAAAAGTGTGATATTTTTCATTAAACTGATCAAAATACAGTCCCAAGCCACTAATGAAAAAATCCAATTAATTAATACCATCTATAATGTAATGACAATTTTCAATTCATTATTTGATTATAAACTGATCACATTTGCAAACAAATGCCAATAAATGGTGATGCTGTATATGACGTTTCAAGAAGGGATTTTCGTGTGAACTATTTATAACGCCGTATCGAACCTAATCAAAATGACTCCGCACAGACTTGTTCTGGCTCGAATAAAAAGCAGGTCATATTATATTTTGATGGAGTGGGTTTAAGTGGTCGAAAGGCAGTGGAAATGTTTAATGTATTCACTATCTAGGTCAACAGTTCAAAAGTTTTTAAAAACATTCAGTGGCACTGGAGATACAGTACACAAAATGAGCATCGAATAGGGCTAACTTCGATTTCGAAGCGAGTTTGCTGTTCAGGTCTATCGATAACTTTGGCATGATATCTGAGGCTTCAAGTGATGTATTTCAATCAAAACCACAGGGGCGCAGAAATCTTTTTAGCATAATATTTTCCTCCAGGCTCAAGTATCCCCTGAGTCAAAACATGGTTTGTTTACATTTCACAAGCCGTAGACTAGCCTACATGTAGCCTACAGAACATCGGGTACATATAGCCTGGCTTACCGAAACTTAACTGAAACATAACTGGAAAATGTAATAAACAGAATATTTTGAATAACATGTTTATTACATCGAGTGAGGCAGGAGAATATAAACATGTTATTCAAAAACAATTGTCTAATATTCTCTACATCAGTTAGTATGTCCTTTCTACGGATTATTTACAAATATACGCATGCAGAAGGTCATGTATAAGTAAATTAATGACATTATTGAAGTGTACAATAACTCCGTAATTTAAGTAGATATTTTTTCTTGGAACAGACGTAAGGCATATTGTTTGTTAATGTAATGTTATGAACCATGGTATATCACAATGCTTGTTTGTTAATTACACAATGTATTTCTACTCATAACTATTTAAGCAGTTTAATTGCTCTGTGTTTCTCTATCTATGTTATGTCATTGTATTATGATGGGATACAGCTTCATGTATGGTATGATGATCTAAATCCTTAATAGAAGTATATACATGTACCTTAAAGCCACATTCCGGGGAGTAATGTTTATAAATAAACTTTTCTTGTACTCTCTTAATGCGTATTCGTATGAACTTTCGTCATATTTTTAAAGTCCTATCTCAACTAATTAGTTAATTAATCGTGGGAAACACATAACGCATTGATCTATTTATAGATGTAAGGCGTTGCCGGTCACGTGGTGACGCTCTACTGAGCGTGTTCGTTTCACTTTCCAGGACAATCCAGAGAAGTGGGACACCAATCAAATGCCCTGGAACACTGTCCTGAATTTAGCCATAAACTTACGTGAATTATGTAAATTTTATCGACATCTTTGAAATAACTACTTCCTGCCCTGGTATATTCGAAGGTAACATGTTCTGAGTCTGTTAGGATTTTTTTTAATGAAAATGTCAAAAATTACAATAACGTTCAAAAAATTACAATAACGTCCCCGGAATGTGATTTTAATACATTTCATGATGTCATGTTTTAATTTTTGAACTTAATAGTTGGTAAATACAACAACTAGTTATTTTAATTTTGTATTAACCACCCACCCACGGCATTGGTACTTTGAAGTTTCAGATCTCTTTAAAACTTTTTAATCACTCTGTTGTTCTTCTATAATAATGTTTTATTTCTACTCCGACTTGAGTTTTGTGGCTAAAACTTTAATTGCTACATTCTCGCACCTGCGCTAGTGTTGACACCAAGACAGAAGCATGTAAACATTTAATTTGTGTATAAACTTGGTATGTTTTGAAATTACTCGACGAGTTGTTTTACAGTTTTTATTAACGGTTGCAAGGATGGAGTTCATTAAGAAAGCTACGTATTCTCTCTCTCTCTCTCCGAGTGCATTTTTGTTTACTTTCCTAGCCTACAGTGTACACATATTATGCAGATGTAAGAGTCTCCTGTTTTAGTACAATCGGGTTGACCTATATAACTCAATTACACAAATATTTATTATTCATATTCATTTCCTTATTTGGTTGTTTCTGAATAATCGGACGATTTACTTTGATAGACTAAATAGGTTGACATGATCTTGATTTGGTTGGTAGAATTAATGTTGTCTCCTTTCCGGTCAATTTACGTCAAAACTGAACGTATAATTTTAACTACACCGTTGTTTATTTTATTCTCGTTATAGATGTGATAAAATCTAATCACTTGGTGTAGCGAGTGTAGTTTCGCGTGTATAGTCTAATCACTTAGTGTAGCGAGTGTAGTTTTGCGTGTATAATCTTATCACTTAGTGTAGCGAGTGTAGTTTGGCATGTTTAATCTTATCACTTAAAGTAGCGAGTGTAGTTTGGCATGTTTAATCTTATCACTTAGTGTAGCGAGTGTAGTTTCGCGTGTATAGTCTAATCACTTAGTGTAGCGAGTGTAGTTTCGCGTGAATAGTCTAACCACTTAGTGTAGCGAGTGTAGTTTGGCATGTTTAATCTTATCACTTAGTGTAGCGAGTGTAGTTTCGCGTGTATAGTCTAATCACTTAGTGTAGCGAGTGTAGTTTGGCATGTTTAATCTTATCACTTAGTGTAGCGAGTGTAGTTTCGCATGTATAGTCTAATCACTTAGTGTAGCGAGTGTAGTTTGGCATGTTTAATCTTATCACTTAGTGTAGCGAGTGTAGTTTCGCATGTATAGTCTAATCACTTAATGTAGCGAGTGTATTTGGCATGTTTAATCTTATCACTTAGTGTAGCGAGTGTAGTTTCGCGTGTATAGTCTAATCACTTAGTGTAGCGAGTGTAGTTTGGCATGTTTTAATCTTATCACTTAGTGTAGCGAGTGTAGTTTCGCATGTATAGTCTAATCACTTAGTGTAGCGAGTGTAATTTGGCATGTTTAATCTTATCACTTAGTGTAGCGAGTGTAGTTTCGCATGTATAGTCTAATCACTTAATGTAGCGAGTGTAATTTGGCATGTTTAATCTTATCACTTAGTGTAGCGAGTGTAGTTTCGCGTGTATAGTCTAATCACTTAGTGTAGCGAGTGTAGTTTGGCATGTTTAATCTTATCACTTAGTGTAGCGAGTGTAGTTTCGCATGTATAGTCTAATCACTTAGTGTAGCGAGTGTAATTTGGCATGTTTAATCTTATCACTTAGTGTAGCGAGTGTAGTTTCGCATGTATAGTCTAATCACTTAATGTAGCGAGTGTTGTTTCGCGTGTAAAAAAATATAATCCTTTAGTGTAGTGGGTGTATTTTCGCGTGTTAAATCTAATCCTTTAGTGTAACGGGTGTAAATTTGCGGGTAAAATCTATTCCTAAGTTACGTGTAATTTGTGCAGTTTTGCGTGTTAAATCCACGCAAGCGTGCTTTATCGTATTTCATTGCAGATGTGCGCGTGTGTTCATTTTAAAAATATTTAATTACATCTAATGATTTCAAGGTACAGGTACATGACATAACAAAAGAGATAAAGCTTCTTAAAATCCCTAAATAGTTGGTGAAAAATGCTTGAGAAACCCAGGTTTGGTACTTGATTAACTCAACCTTACTATTTGTATATGGGTACTAACTGGACCTGGCCTTATTTTCACAAAATATATAGGAATGTTAGATTTGTATGCCCGTGTTTAAACCTTATTTGTTATTTTTCATCAAGTAAACATAGTAACAGAAAAACAATCAAAATAATGTTTTGTTAAACATAGCTAACACACGTTACAAACAAATTAATACAGCTTGTAAAGATGTCACACGCGGGTGTGCTTGCCCGGAAAAAAACCCAAGTGTCAGAGTTGGCGTCCATCATACCATGTAACTTACTTCTCTGTCTAATCCAGGGGTGGAACTAGGGTCGTATTGGTGACAAATAACGTTTGCAATTCTCTTGGCTTTTTATTGTCATACCAAATACTTTTACATGTCTTCAGATTCTTTTTGAAATGAAAACCACACAAGAGCGCTGAGATTTGAAGTATGTGTTCTGGACATGAATTAAAGGGGAATTGAACCTAGGTCTACTGTTTGCTAGGCGACCGCTTGATATCAACATGCTTAACTTAGAATTTATTTTGATTCCAATTCCCTTATCGTTTCTTTTTTCCTGGGTGAAATTTATATGTCATATCGAAATTAATTATCAAAATCATATATCGCAGTGGTAAATTCGTATAGCGTCGATGAATTATGTATAAACTAGATACCGTAAATCTGAGAGACAGAGAGAGACAGAGAGAGAGTCTTTCGATAACAATGATTAAAACTGAAATAATTTTCCATCTATTTTTTTAGATTATATTGAAAATCCTTACCTGTGTTTCCGTTTTTCAACAATCTCCTATGATATACTAGTAAGTTGGCTATGACAGTAAAGAGGACATGCGATCTATCAATCTTAAGTGTTTAAATAACTATTTCACTGCTGTTGAAAGCGCGAAATTAAATATTGACACTCCAAAAACCTTAACGGGTATCGCCTTGTATTGATTTGATAAACGGTAACATACTTAATCCACCCATTACCGAATTATCACATCTGGATAGTCCGTAACGACATCATTGTCAAAATAACAAATACTTTGAAAGTTTGCAATTGATCTTAGAAGTGACCACAGGAAAATGTCATACCTTTCAGTCCACTAATATTATTATAAAATATTTGTAACTATTAATATTTACAAAAGTAAAAAATCGAATCCGTTTTCTGTATTTACTTGTCTAAGTATATATATGAAATATCACGAAAATATCACGCAGTTTTTGACACCTTTAACAGCTTCGATATGGGGACTATATCACTTTTAACCAAACTGTTTCGGTGTTTATTACAAGCAGAACATGGACAGAAAATTGGTATAATAAACAATAAAGTTTGAAAAATCGACGTCAAGAAATCAGAAAAATGGACTTATTAATTTTCACTCGAAACATGTCAGACAGGATTTAACTTGTAATCCTAGAAATTTAGGATTATTTTGAGTTCGTCGTTCATTTACAAATATTATGTATTTGATATTTTAAGAAAATAAAATTCAAAAAAGTGATAAAAGCGGGAAGTCGGACGAAAGATATCCAGTGCATTTTTTGTCGATTGTTAAAATGATAGACAACCAAAAAATATATAATTGTTATCCAAGGCGCGCGCACAGAGAGAGAGAGAGAGAGAGAGAGAGAGAGAGAGAGAGAGAGAGAGAGAGAGAGAGAGAGAGAGAGAGAGAGAGAGAGAGAGAGAGAGAGAGATACTGACTAACATTTACACATGGATAAATTTTAAGCTTGCAGTCAAAGTTG
Source organism: Atrina japonica (assembly GCA_030159075.1). Lineage (NCBI taxonomy): Eukaryota > Metazoa > Mollusca > Bivalvia > Pterioida > Pinnidae > Atrina > Atrina japonica. The sequence goes on along the minus strand of BROG01001666.1, from coordinate 5,907 downwards.
TCCTCGGACAATTATGACTTTCGTTGCTTTGGGTCATCTCTGACGCCTAACAAGATTACCTGACTTTACAAGCTCTATAGAAATTAAGCAGTATGGAGAAAAATACAGTATATGATACTATATATATATAAATAATATATAAGCAATATCCTGTTTATAGTACAACTAATATATTATTTATATCATCTGTGGTAAAGTCTACATATTCTGTAAATATATACCAAGCTGTAAACGCTATGACCTTTCCTGAATGCTTATAAACATGTAGGTGGTTTGAAAAATGAGTAGGTGAAATAAGTCACACCGAAGCAAAAACATATGTATGTAAAAATGTAAATTAGGTACTTTTGATAATAACATATAATTCGACTTGTTGTGGTGACGTATTATTTAGAGGTAAATATGACTAAATGTTAACAAATAATAACAGACGTGTAGAGAAAAACTCGCCGGGTAGAAAAGTACCTCTTTACATCGATTTATTATAATCATAATCTATGGAATGCAGTAACTTCGTAAGAGTACAATTTTTATGATGATATATCAAAACAACATTATATTAAGTCATTTCCATATGGCGTGTGGCCACAAGTGTATGTGCTATAGTCAAAACAATTCGTCATTATGTTATATTCATATATGCATATTGCATGAAGTCGTAACAGAAAATGACGAAGTCAAAATAATGTATCATGATGTCGGTTGCATACATCACGAAGGCACCAAACTTATATAACGTAGTCAAAACAAGGTGTGATAATAATTCACATGCATGTGCACATACAGAACGTAAGAATTTCTACACATCTGTCCACGTTCAGAACGTAGGACTTTCCACACCACCGTGCATCTTCAGAACGCAAGACTTTTTACATAGCTCTATACCATTGTACACGTACAGAACGTAGAACTCTATACCTCTATACACGTACAGAACGTAGAACTCTATACCTCTATACACGTACAGAATGTAGAACTCTATACCTCTATACACGTACAGTACGTAGAACTCTATACCTCTATACACAGAATGTAGAACTCTATACCTCTATACACGTACAGTACGTAGAACTCTATACCTCTATACACGTACAGAACGTAGAACTCTATACCATTGTACACGTACAGAATGTAGAACTATATACCTCAGTACAGTAGAACTACACGTACAGTACGTAGAACTCTATACCTCTATACACGTACAGTACGTAGAACTCTATACACGTACAGAACGTAGAACTCTATACACGTCGTAGAATATACCTCTATACACGTACAGAACTCTATACATCTATACACGTACAGAACGTAGAACTCTATACCTCTATACACGTACAGAACGTAGAACTCTATACCTCTATACACGTACAGTACGTAGAACTCTATACCTCTATACACGTACAGAACGTAGAACTCTATACCTCTATACACGTACAGAACGTAGAACTCTATACACGTACAGGACGTAGAACTCTATACCTCTATACACGTACACGTAGTACAGTACAGAACGTAGAACTCTAACTCTATACCTCTATACACGTACAGAACGTAGAACTCTATACCTCTATACACGTACAGAACGTAGAACTCTATACCTCTATACACGTACAGAATGTAGGACTTTCTACACCACCGTGCACCTTCAGAACGTAGAACATTTTTTTACATCGCTCTATACCACTGTGCACATACAGAACGTAGGACTTTGTACACCGCAGTGCATGTTCAGAACGTAGGACTTTTTACATCGCTCTATAAAACATCGCTTCTTTCTACACCGTTATAGGACTTTCTATACCGCTCATCGTCGTAAAACCACAGTCAGGAATCGATATGCTCTTTCCTACCCGTGGTCTCATGCGATGGAAATCTCTCGTAAATATTTTATCATTCGTGAAGAGTCATGACGGTGCTCGCATTCGTTAACCAATCATATCGAGGCTTTATTGCATTAGATCAACAGACTATGCGATAACTTCTGTTGTCGATCAAAACTACTGTAATTGGATAAATTGGACAGCACTTACTCCTTATGAATATTCATTAGCTACGACAGATTTCGGAGACCAAGGGTACAGGGGCGGATCTAGGAATTTTCAAAGAGTGGGCGTAACGACTTTTTTTTGGGGGGGGGGAGTAACAGGACGCCATTCGCACGAAAATTGTGTGTTCTTTGTGCAGTGGTGTAGTAAGCAAATCAAAAGGGGGAGGCAACTTTTTATGAAAATGCTTTTCCCGGAAAAATAAATCATATGCATTAGATTATGCAATAAACATATACAAAGATGGCGGATCTAGAAAAATGTAAAAGTAGGTTAGGTTTGACTTTTTAAAAACTGTTTCATGCAATGCATACCTCATGAAAAGAAGAGTGGGGATTTAAATTGGAGGGGTAAGAAATAAAAAAAATCGCAGAGCGGAGTGAAGCGCGAAAAAGTTTGGAAATTTGTTTTTAATTTTCCAATTTTTATAGAATATTTTTTATCAGCTATAGGGGACACATTCTCCTTGGTCACTGAACATATTTCTAAGTGTCATTTCGTGTTCACAATGAGCTGACTGCGGACACAAGTTGCTACTTCGCTCATCATGATAATCATGTTCATCGTGTGCTGGCTGACAACGCACTAGCAACATTGTACAAGCACGCTGCCAACCTTGATGGATGCGGTAGAAATGCTATGGTAGCGGATAATCGTAGTACAGCTCTGTGTGGTTTAAACATATTTTATTTGATAATAATCAAAAGGGAATAGGACACAAGTTATACAACTTAGTAACATCCTTTCCCTATAATATAAAAATGGTTGTATAAATATATGGCTGTAAATTTTTCCTTTTTTAAGATAAAATAAATACAAATGAATTTGCGACTTTAAGAATTATACAGTTACCCAGTGTTTTTATATGACTTTTGATTACAGATGAAACAATATTAATAGAAAATTACATTGTATGTAAGTTATTGTTTCTAATAGCTTTGACGTGTTTGCACATTTTATAGCTGTTTATTTATGTTTACAAAATCATAACAAAATAACATTTTTATTAATATTATAACAGAACACAATCTTAATCCAATATAACAGTAGGAAATGTAAGTTATCAGCAATGTCGTTTATAAAAATAAAAAACAGAAGAGGCCCTTAAACACATCCGTGAGGAACTCCGGCTTTTAGATATCTATAATTAGAGGGAAGAAAACGTTCATTCTTTTTAAATTAGGGCATTACTACTGCGACTTTCCACTGATTCGGGAATTTGCTATGGCGTACGAAAGATTAAATGATAATCGAAGAGGAACACAAACTGTTTCTGCTGTATTTTTTAACATATTATTGCTTATTTTATCAACACCCGATGCTTTATTTAATTTTAATTTTTTTTAAAATGTCACAAACCTCACTATCGGCAATATCTATTCTTTCAAGTTTCGATTCACAACGATTAGAAAATTCGGGACAATCAAGATTATCATCCTCAATATATGAGACAGAACAGAAAAAAATATTCAGTATGTTTGCCTTCACTTCATTTGAGTGAACAAATTTATCATTTTCCGTATCATAGATTGAAGCAATACTTTCAGATTTACACGATCTACCCATAAGTCGGCGCATGAGTTGACAATATGAATTAGAATCATTATTGTGTAAAGAGTCTATAATACCATTAATATATTCATAAAAGGACGCTTTTGCGTACTTTTTCATGTTATTTACTTTATTTCTTTGTTTTTTGAAATTCTTTATATCATTAGGACGGCTGTATTTTCTAGCAATTTTGTGTAATCTATCCCATATCCTAACTTCCTTCCGTAAATCAGAATTAAACCAAGGTTTATCAAATTTTCTTATCGTAACCTCCTTCTTAGGAATATATAATTCAGCAAATTCCAAAAAATGGATGTTAAAAAACCACAAGCTTTGTCAACAGATTTGTCTTAAAATGAGTTTCCCCATGGAAAGTTTTTTATTAGACGATTCATAGCTTCAACATTTGCATATTTATATAACCAGACTTATTTTTTATATGTTTTGCTAATAGTTTCAGGACTTTTTAGCGGAACAATCACTTATTCGATTATCAACAGGTATAACGGAAGATTCTAAATCAGTTACTGTATCATTTACTAGTATAGGATCAATTAAAGTAAGGGATGTATTAGTTACTCGAGTAGGTTCAGTAATCACGTTTGTAAGATTAAATAATAACATGATATCGTTAATTCTATGGTTAAACACAGTAAGTAAGTCTACATTTAAATCACCTAGTATAAGTACATTCGAACAGTTAAGTTAAATGCAGCTTCTATAGAATTTTGAAAATTGTCCCAGAAAGGAATTGACGAACCCTCAGGGCGATATACGTTACAAATAAGATAAGAACAATTCAACCCAACGTACTTCGCCACCTGTAAATTCTATGTCTTTCCTGCGCTTGAAAATCATAACTCCCCACTGAAACAATTTCTATCTAACCTGATCGGCTCAGAAAATCCCTCTATGATAAGATCAGAATTATCAACATTCTCATCGAGATGGGATTCTGTAACACATATTACTTGATATTCATCCGTAAGATGGGTGGTTGTTGCGTGACCGCAGTAAAATGAATAACAAATGCGTTTAATTCTGCAGATGCACCATTAAAGCGCAATAAAGACGCAGTGACATCCCAAAGGACTCCGAGAGGAACGCAACCGACTACCACTGCGTCAGTCGGTTTGTTTTTGTTTTTGTTTTGTTACTATACATATGATTACATTTGGTCTTTTGTAGTTTTTTGTATAATCAAAATTTCAAAAATTCAAAAACTAAATAATAATAAGTTTAAGTAATTTGAATTTTAACTAAAAACCTATCATCCCATTTCAAGGTTTTCCGATCCACTCCGTTACTAATGTCCTGTACTCATTTTTAATTTCTAAAAATTAAAAATGAGTATAGGACAATATTCCCCCAATATTGTCCTGTACTCATTTTTAATTTTTAGAAATTTAAAATTAGTAAAGGACACTAACACCCCTTGACAGATTTGGTCTGTATATCATGACTTCGATTTCCATTGGCTGCGGGTACCGTTTCACTGAGCCAATCAGAACGCGTCTAACAATCTATTAGGCATCGACCACATGATAAAAGGGAAAGTACGTAAACACATAATAATGACGACGTGCCACGAGTCTTTTCATTGGCAAAGGTGGTAAAAGTGAAATTTTATATCGGCGCTAGATGTCGCCACCAGTAACCGCCTAATAACGGCGCTAGATGTCGCCACCAGTAACCGCCTAATATGAAATGTAATCCTCATGGCACACTTTCACTTTTTGCATATTCCTCAGAAAATCAAAAAGGGAAATTGATCAAAAAGGTTACAGATATATATTTTTTATTAAAATGTCAATTATCTTAAATTCCAAAATGTTTATGATTTTTGATTTTTTAGAGTTATACTGAACAATGAGGTTTCCCACGACAGTGAAATATTCCCTAATTCACTTTTATTATACGTGTGTTTCAAATCACAACACGTTCCTTTCCTTTTACGTGTATTTCCGTGGGTACATCTTGGAAATATGCCAATGATGTCCAGCATTTTTTTCTCATTTTTAAATCAATTAATCACTAAAGAAACTGTGCTGCGTTAATAAAATATGTGAATGTGACTAATACACACTTGTGTCATGGTCTAAATTTAGAATTTACCGGGCGGGTGTAATTCAAAATTTTGATGATAACAAGAAGTATAATTCCAGTTGTAAATTTTGTTTTTACACCCACCCAGTGTATCAAATTTACGTAATACGTAAATAAAAATAATAATGATAATACGAAATGAATGCATACTTTGAAAATGTTACCTAATTTCCTTTATAAATATTTAACAGATACTCATATGATA
>BROG01001665.1:0-34883 GCA_030159075.1 Atrina japonica | reverse complement strand
GTTTTTCAAAAATTGTTTCTCAGGTTCATTTCTGAAAGGTCAAGGTCACTCAGCACATATCCCTAAACTATGGATTAGATACTCATATATAAAAAGCCATTCATCAGAATTTCATCATATTTCACACAAACATTTATTGGGACAGGAACTTTCAAACAAATGTCACGCAAGGTCATTTTTTGAAAGGTCACCATATCATTAAATATTTGAAAATCCTATAGATATGAGTGCCGTGATTTTTCATTATTCAACATGAAACTTACTGAAGCATTTCAATATCTGTGATAGAACAGAGAGACAGATACACTTAAAGTATGCAGATGACCAACTCATCTTTTTCCAGTTGTCAGCTAAATTAGCGGAGCGATCTCTATCTTAATCATTTATAGAAACAGGCTTAGATCGGTCATTCACATTTATGCTTCGGCCGCTGAATCTGTTCTATGAAGACATTTTCATTCAGGAAAAAGAGGATTGCCTTGACAGTCAGTGATTGCTTAATTTTACAAAATTGCCATGTAAGTGATTATACGTATTTAGATGACTTCAATTTGTAAAACAACTCACACATGTATATGTCAAATGCCTAGAAATAGGAAGCCCTCATGTTAATTAGTCTAGTAATAAAGTAGAACATGTTTAAAATTCTGTATTTCACTCTTATCTGATTCTTGTTTAAATCCCAAGAAGAGGCAATAAAGGCTATCTAAGTAAACTTCCGGGGTTAATGTATTTTTCCAATAATTGAAGCCAGAAAAGGGGGCTTTGAAAGTAAACCAGATATGTGTTTATGACGCTCAACTGATGTTTTCATCGCGACTTCAGTAAAGACAGTGCAAAATATACAACAATCCCAATGTAATCTTATATCCAGTGAGACTGTATTATAACTCTATATCCAGGTCATACAATGTACGGCTGATGTCTGGGGTACACAAAACTGACATATTATTCCTTGTAATCATACAGATATCGATCTACTTAGATGATAATGTAATGCCTATATGTAGGTTATACACTGTTATTTAAGATGATATCTGTTGTATACATAACTCAAATAGTACTCCTTATAATCCCATATCAATCTAGATAATATAGTGTTAGTTTAAACTTATTCTATTTCAATCAATTTAAAAGGGATTGGGCGACATAACTTCCCAAAGGATTTACAAAGTAGAAGTTTGCCTCTGAATAAAAATGACGACCCAGTATTCATGCAAAGCGACAATATTGTGTGTTGTGCGTGACACGATACAAAAGAGGGTGCATTTTGTCAGGTTAGTACACAACAATCTGACTATAGATAAACATGTGCGATCCAAACAAGGGCAAAATGGATACAGGGAGGTTGAAAAACCAGTAATGGCGAAAGCCTATAATAAACATATGGGTGGTGTTGACAAGTTTGATCAACTTCTGGGAAAATACAGCTACCCACATAAGTCTTTGAAGTGGCTTTAGTAAACGGATATATTCTGTATAAAATGCACCTGGACAACAAAGTTAAAAAACGAGGAGCTAAAATGTTTCTTGAAGATGTCATTAATGCACTGTTAGCAGAAGCTAATTTTGACAACCAGTGTGTGGAAAATGGACGCTCTTCTCCGGTCATTACAAACACACCAGCTCGTTTGGTTGGTAGGCATTTTCCTAGTATATTTGAGGATACAAAATTGAAACCAGACTGTGTTGTATGTTCTGATAGGAATAGACCAGGATGGAAACGGAAACAGACCCGTTATCATTGCAAGTTGTGTAATGTCGCATTGTGTGTTATGCCATGTTTTGAACTGTACCACACAAAGCTGGACTTCAAACAGGCCGCGGTACAAATTGTTTATTCACAGTGACTGTGCGTCAATTGATTTTTATTGACTGTGTTAAATTTTATTGAATGTTATATTACAGTTTCAGAGAGATTGTATATGATATTTTGAAAGTAATATAGATTTTGTCAATGGCTTTATTATGACTGGACAGTGAAAGAAATATGAGATATCACATGAACTTATAGACGACAATTTGTATAGTTTAAAAATGTCATAAAAGTATTATTTTCATGAGATATTTATGCAATATAACTACAATACATTTAATAAATACAAAATGCACCAATTTAACAACATGTTGATTTATATTATTCATTAAAATTTAAAAAAATAAAAAAATATTATTTTTTATTAAATCCAAGATGGCCGCCAAAGTCACATGACCTCTAACACCAGCAAAACACTGAAAATAGATACATAAATATATAATGCACTAATGTTCAAAATTTCATAAAGATTGGATAAGTACTTTTCGAGATATTGTCATTTGAATGTATACACATGATAATCAGCTGCTGTATCACTAAAATGCTTGGCGGTCAGAGGTTATGTAAAATGAAATGGCTTGGCGGTGAAAGGGTTAATAACATTATTCAAAGCCCTCTCTCTACAGTGTGAGGTAGGATGATCTTTATATACAAAACACAGAGTAGTCCTTTATAATTAGATATCAACCTAGACGATACAGTGATATTGATAGGGTTATACAGTGTGAGGTAGGAGGATGTTTGTATACAAAACACAGAGTAGTCCTTATAATCAGATAGGTCCCCCGCACCAGTATGTATAGTTTTTAATCGAACACTATGTGGACGATGTTATATTTTGCACTTGTATACCTCATTTGTTTACAGTTCAGGTATAGGAATCACGTGACTTCAATGCGCTCGTGCTCGTTCAACGCCTCATTGAATAAATTTATAAATTGATTTAAACAGATAGTCATGAAAGACATGTTAAAATCCTTTAAGATGTTTATCTATACGTCAAATTGAAAAGACTTCTATAGTTCCGAGCTATTGAAATATGACGAAAGATAACTTCAAAATATTTTTTGAAATAGTGTGTATATAGTAAAACTGATTGTGTCCGAATACTTTTGCCCCCTCTCTGTACGTCACAACGCGGAACTTTAAATTATTATGGACCGTCACTACATTTGACCACACCACAGGTCAAAACAATGTCTTACTTTATCTGGTGACAATTCCATACATGTTAACTGGTTATACATACTGTACGATTAATTACAATAAAATAAGACTACGAAAACAGAATTTCTGAAAACATTTTAATTGTTAAATATTTGGTAAATATGAAAAAAGTTACCACAAATACGATACCACAATATTGGCATGTTTAACTGTTTAAAAAAGTAAACAAAATGGAAAAAAAATACGATATCCATGTTACTATCAACTCAGTAAACATGGTAAAAACATGATTAATAAAGTAGATGTCAGAAGAAAAATCATATGTTACTTCTCACTCTGTAATCATGATGACAAAAAAAATAATAATAAAAAGAAATTCATGTTACTATTCACTCGGTAAACATGATAAAATATACAATTAATAAAATAGATATCAGGAAAAAAAAGAAAAAAGAAAATTTACACATGATTAATCCATGTTACTACTCACTCGGTAATCATGACGTTTGTTATACATGATACTTGTGATATACATAAAAAAATAAAATAAAAAATAATTACCACACCTTCATTACAGCAAAAACAAAACAAACAAAAAATCATTAATGATAAAAAGTGAATGAACCAAACTTGTGATTGACAAAAAACTTGATCGAATAAGAAAAAAAAAACCCAGTGAAATGATCACTAATGATGAAAAAAAAATTCATTGATACTAGTGATTCACAAAAACTAGAGAGAAAAAAATATTAAAATGATCCACCATGTATACCATGTGGCTTATGAAATCGTACTCCTAACATGATACCTGTGATTTACAACAACAAAAATTATCACATCCCTCATTACAGCAAAAACATAACAAACAAAAAATCATTAATGAAGCAAACGTGTGATTGACAGTAGAAAATGACAACATAGGGTCCAGACTGTGCACGTCAGTAGAGTCGCGAACTGAAAGTTATCACATGACCTTTTTATGACCCATCCCAAACAGACAAATCACATGATAATGAAACCAATGATAACTGAGGAGACCTTAGTAATGTACAAAGAGATAAGCTGCAATTTATCGACCTTACACATTTGAAATGGGACAAATTCAAGTGGCAAGTAGATAACATAACAGATAACAGAACTTGAATATTGTACCCGTCAAGTCACCGTACTTTCAACTCACATACAAACTGATTCGCAAATTTTATTTATATACGCATATTTTTTTTTCGCGTAACATTAATGAGAGACACGTGTAGAATATGAAATGATGAAAAAGAACGGATTCAACTAGCCAATTTCGTATTAATTTCACTTTTTGTATCAGTAATGTCAGGATCTGTTTTTTGGTTTTTGTTTTGTTTTTGCTTTTGTTTTGTTTTGTTTTTTGTTTTGCTTTTTTTTTTGTTTTTAAAGCCCCGTTTACTTCAATCATGATAACATACATCGTGACAGATGGACTGTATCACTGAATATGTTCAAATTAAGACAGATTTTTTTAAAATATGTCCGAGTTTGATTTCTGGTTACCATAAAAACATCAAAAACAAAAGAAATACAAAAGTATACAATACTTCTAAGGAGACAATAAAGAGAGCCAGTGTACCTCATCAAGTAGAAATAAAAAAATAAGGATTTTTGTTTCGCAAGACTCGTATATCATACATTTAATATACATAAAATGTCTTTTGAATAACAACACCTGTTGATAACTATTTTTTATTTAATTTAAAATATCAGAGTTAAAGTTCTTAAAAAAAACTTTCATTTATCAAAGAAAGAGAGAAACTGATTCGTTGATCGTAAAAAGTATACACCACGTGTGTGTGTGGTAATATGGTCGTTCTGTCACAAAGTACATAAAAAATCCCCAAAAGTACATAAAATTTTTTGGAAATCCCCAAAAGTACATAACATTCTGGGAATTCCCAAAAAATCTAAAAATAGAACAAAAATTTTTTGGAAATCCCCAAAAGTACATGAAATTTGGGGATTCCCCAAAAAATGTAAAAGTAGAACAAAAAATTTGGGGGGGGGGAAATCCCGTTTTTTTTTTTTAAATAAATAAATAAATAAAATTTATTTATTTATTTTATATGTTTATTTATATATATATTTTTTTTAAATTAATCGGAAAACTCGACGTCCGAGAGGTCCTCGCCCATCGGTTCCCTAGTGACCATCTCGGTGATGGTGATGGGACCGGCGAACACGCAGACGGACTGAGTCCGAGAACCCACGAAGACGCACTCGAACGTCAGCACGGCGTGCGCCTTGTACCGCTTGCCGATGTAGTCCATCGCATTCACCACCTCCTTGCCCATTCGAAATCTGGTGAGGATCTCCCCCTCGTACGTCCGCAGCTTAGGATACACCATGTCGGATTCTTCTCCCTTTAGAATCTGAAACTTTTCGAGGTCGCTCTGTCTCTTGAACATCTTCGGGGGATATTTGGCGAGTTCCGCGTCGACGAAATCCTCGATCTCTCGCAACGCCCTTTTGAGATCGACGCAGTCGTCGTCCACCTTAAAAGACGTCGTGTACGAGGGTCTGTATTTGCCATTCACGACAATAACGCGGGCGTCTTCAATCGAAGGGGTTATTGAACGGTCTCCGAATATCGATACAACAAGTTGAAGAAAAAACCCTTTTGCCCTTTTCTAGATGGCTGCACGGTCATTTTTTCAATGTCGAAGTTTTCGCAGATATCGATTCCATTTTTCCTTTTTTTATATGAGAATATTTTTTTCTTATACGACGTTCAAACAACAACAAAAATCTCCGCGAGAGTGTGTATGTCATTTCGGGGATAATTTTGGCAATGACTTAAGGAAACAGGTGATAAGATAAAAAAAAAGGATTATGTCAAGTTTACAGAATCTCTGCGTTCGCAATTTACATGAAAAACAAATCTTAGACGCTCCCCCGTTTCTCAAGAGATTATACTACAAAAGGCGCGTGGAGAATATCGAACGCAATCGGTATTCTTATCCATACGTTCAACGCCGTTTTAGGAAAAGCTATGGAGACTCTGATCAGCGTATATTTTGGTCGCTATATAATATTTACGGAGGAGAATACGATTGGCATAAAGGTCGCGATTGGGCGAATATGTATTATTGGTACTGCTATTTTCGAAAAGACGAAGCGTGGGATCACAAGGTGGATTGGGAGAATAGACGCGAATGGTATCTTTATAAAATCAAGTTGGGAAAGGACGAGGCGTGGGACGAGAAAATCGGCTGGCGTAAAAGATTCTTGTTCGTCAATCCGAAAGAGGATCCCGCCGCTTACAGCGTAAATCATGGCGAGTGGATTAAATATAATAGAGGTGTCTTCTCCCAAGGCGTGGGATCCCGAGACGAACTGGTACAACAAGAGATTTTGGATGTTGTTGCTTAACCGGGGAGGCGAGCCGTGGGACCCGACCGTCGACTGGGAGAAGCGGTACATCGTTGCCACGTTTTCCGAAGAGAGGTGGAACGACTGGGTTTCATATAATCACTTAAACAACACGGACGAGGCCTGGGATCCCGAGGTGGATTGGAACAATAAATATAATTGGGTTCTTTATAATAATATAGTCACTTGGATGCCTGCCAGCAGGCCGTGTGATCCCGAGTCGGACAGGGCGCCCCCGGCGGAACCCCCCACCAACGAAGCGTGGGATCCCGAAGTGGACTGGGATAATAAGTATTGTTGGGGTCGGTATTATATTGAGCATGATGAGTGTGGGTGGGATCCAGACAGGGATTGGGGAGAAGAATTAGCAGCAGAGATGATGATGATGTATCCAGACTTTGACGAGCCCCCTTCATATGACCATTCAGAGTCCCATGATGAGTCAGAGTTCAACGTGGCTCCAGATAATTGGCTCAGATACATCGACGAGTCTGGAACCGTAGAAGCAAAAGAGAGGCATCATTTTGTTTGTCTTTCGGATGTCGGACGTCGTTGCTTATCCAAGGTCTCTCTTTGTACGTTTTGTTAAAGTCGATGGTGGGACACAGGATGACGATGTGTTCGAAGACGTCTTTGTATTCGTTTTCCAAAAGGTCGAGAACGAATTTCGTCTTCCTGCGTAGAAGTGTGGGATCCCAACACGGATTGGCTAAACAAATTGCTATGGTCTGAATATCGTGAGGGACATGACCCCAACGCGGAGTGGAATAAAAAAATATAAATTCAGTCCAGTAATTTATAATCCGTCGGCTGTTCGGTCCGCAGGATCAGCTTGCCGTGCTTGCGTTGCGACAGGTCGTATCGGATTTGTTCTCTCTTGTCTTTGGGGACGACGGTGTTTTCCCTCATGCATTCGTCGAAGCTGTTCTCGTCCTTCATGAAGAAGAGCGCGACCCATGCGACCTGCAAGCGAAAGTCTGTGCACGCGCCGGTGTACCGTTGTGTCAAGATCCACACGGATTGTTCGGCGTGCCTTCCGGAAAAGGCCAGCATGGACAGGGCGTCCGCCTTCTTCTTGATCTGCTTCGTGGCTGTGCAGTCGTCGACGATGTACAGGGTCGGCGTTCCCTTGTACTTCTCGAAAAAGTGTCGCAGCGCTTCTTGCATCATTTCGTTTGTCTTTCGGATGTCGGACGTCGTTGCTTATCCAAGGTCTCTCTTTGTACGTTTTGTTAAAGTCGATGGTGGGACACAGGATGACGATGTGTTCGAAGACGTCTTTGTATTCGTTTTCCAAGAGGTCGAGAACGAATTTCGTCTTCCTGCATTTGCTGGCGCCCACGATCATGGCGGCGTGAGGTTCTCGCGTGAACATTTTTTTTTATAATGGGGGATTTTTTAAAAAAATTTTTCTTATACGATTTTTAAGAGAGGACGTTCGCGAACCGTCCGTCCTTCATGTTGATCTGCGCGTCCTTGATGACGAAGATGTAGACGTCCACGGGATCGTTGTTTTTGTCTTCCGGTTGTCTCTCGATGTGGACGGAGACGCCCTCGCTGATGTTAAGGACTTTGCGTCCCGTGCCGTGCAAAAAGTTGTCTGGGGTCGTTCGCAAGTCCAGCCAGAGTCCGAAGTGGTCTTTGAAGAATTGTCCCAGTGACACCTCGCTCAGCTGGAGTTCCTTGACGATGGATTCCGTGACGGGGTCGCGATTGAGGGACGGCGCGAACAGTTTTTGGATCTCGTTGAACTGGTGGTGCGGTTTCATGCCCGCCGAGAAGAGTTGGTTGGGTTGTCCCTCGATGATCGTTTCCACGTTGACGATTCTCGGATTGTAAAACTTTTCGGGATCCTTCACGGCGGCGTCCTTGAAGAGAAACAGGACGCCTGCGAGGGACCGCGCTGGCGTGTTGATCTGAAAGTTGAGGGTCGAGTCCGATTTGTTCATTATCGTCTTGCGAAGGCACATGATCCCGTTGAAGTAGTAGACGTGGTCTCCGGCGTATCTCTGCCGGATGCTGCGAACGAGATTGGCATCGGTGATCTTCTAGAACTCCAGGGCGATGTTGGTCGCCCTGTAAGAGATCGGTTTGTGGCGTCGTCGGGATCCGTCTTCGGCTTTGTTGAAGGTCAGGATGTATTCCAGCCGATCGTACAACCCAGCCTGGTAGAAGGGTTCGCTCGTCTCCAAGATTTCGAAGTCCAGCGGGATGCAGAAGCGGTTCCCGTACGCCGCGGCGATCTTGTAGTATACGCTGGCGTCGAGGGGAATGTTAAAGTTGAAGGGTTTCGCTCTCAGTTTGTTGAGATCGCCGCTCTGTATTCCCTGGTGGGCCATGTTGCGCCGTTCCACTTTCCAGAGATCGTTGTAGACGAAGAACTTGTCGGCGTCGTCGATGGTCTGGACGACGTTTCCGGAGATCTTCTTGACGATGTTGCGTCCCAGGTTGTTGTAAACGTTCGCCTTGATGAGATTACCGCCGTCCATGGTGACTTCCATGTCGAAGCACAGTTTCGTGGTCCAGGGCACAATGACGTCGCTGTCGCTCAGGCTGGGAAAGCGGACCGTCAGCGTCTGGTTGGGTTCGATGCTGGAGGGATTGTGCGTGACGGTGACCGTCTGGCGCACTCCCTTCACCCCGAAGGACGTGCGCAATTGCTGGTCGGGATCGAGAATGTGTCCGTAATTCATTGTTCCTTTTTCTTTTTAATTGCGCAATAAAAAATTTTAAAGCGTTTTATAAAAAAAATATGGCCGAACATACCAAAAATGTCGAGTTGGATTTCATGTTTGATGACGACTACGACAACAACGATAATAACGACAACAACGATAATAACGCCGACTCTGGAAGGACAGCAGAGACGTCGTTCGTCGATAATAGCGCGCACCCCGATTGGGACGCTTCCAAGGCGCCGGACCCGTTGACGTGGGACGACTGGGGTTTGCCGGAACCTCCCGTCACTCCCAAAGGAAATCAACTGGAACGTTTGAGAACGTTGAATCTCGAGGACGAATGGAAAAAAGCCACGAAGGGTATTCCCGCTAAAGGCGTGAAATTTTCGTCCGATCAGGATAATTATTTATATGCCGAGTGGATGGGGAAGGATGTTTTATTGAGCGATAAACGTAATCCCAAGAAATTTGTATCGGCAAGTACGTTAAAGGGTAGAGTAGGTAAGGGAGGTTCTAATTTTGTTAGAGCGCTGGGTCTATCCAACCCCGTAAGCGAAAAAGCGCAGACGGTGGATCGCAATATCGTCAGTGTTCGAAACCAGGTAGAAGAAGAGATAGAACTTACCGAGCTGAACGGGGACGAAACGCGAGTGAAACGATTAGATGACAGCGTAACGAGACTATCCGATAGCATACACGATCTCGTTGACGAAGTGACGCAGCGGAAGGGTTGCCCATGAGGGAACTGCTGGGACTGGACAAGAGTCTGCGGACCGTTCGCGGATCGTTGCGCGTCCAGGAAGTCAAGAGAGTGGAGTTGAACCGCACGTTGTCGCAGTGGCTGGAAGACCTGGAAAGGAATCTCGACGACCGGTAATGCATCGAGAGGGAGATCGCCAAGACGCGCAGCGAAATGGACGCTGTGAACGAGAGCGTAGACCTCCTCAAGAACAGTCTGAAATCGCAATTCGCCACCATCCGAGAATCGATCGCGGGGTTGTTGGCAACAACCTCCCGCTGCGAGAACGGATCGCCAACCTTTTCCGGGAGCAGGGCGTCACCATCTTCAGCGTGCTGACGGCGATCGGGATGACGATAGGATTCTTTGTCAAATTGCTCCTTCCGGGGGCGGACTGTCTTCAGGAAACTGCTCGCGAGACTGGCGTGATCGTCGGGCGCCGTCCTGTCCTGTATCTTCCGCTCGGCACGGCGCGAAGCGGGGACGGTCGGAGGAGGAGGAACGAACGTCTTGACGTTGAGATCGACGTTCTTCCGCCGGTTTCGCGGTGTCGGGAGCGATCAGGATCTCGTTGTTGTAGTCCGCCATTCGACCGATCTTCAGTTTCATGTCGCTGGGCATCATGTAGAGCCCCGGATGGACGACGTAGTCGACTTTGGAATTGGCGTACCTCAGGCAGTCCTCGTACCGCGAGAGGTCCGCGGGCAAGTCGACCGGTCGATCGACGGCATCCTCGACGTTCGCCAGGAACTGCCGCTGCGCGTCCAGCGAGGCGGCGCCGACGTCCACGATGGACGACCTCGTCTCCCCTTGCGCACCCAAGATCGCCCAGACGAAGACGCGGATGGACGCGTCCAATCTGGCCAGTCCCGGAAGCGTGAACCCCTTGTCGTCGTCCGCGATGAAAGTCGACCACTTGTCGTCGTACTTCCCGAAGAAGGTGCCTCCCTTGATCTTCCAGTCCGTGTCGACGGGAACGCCGAATTCGCGGCAGAGTCGCCGGTAGGCCGACATGTCGACGTTGTTTCCCTCGTGATCGAAATTGGCGTTGCTGGGCAGGGGGACCGCCATCTTCTTCAACACTCTCCTGATCTGGTAGTAGACGTGAAAATGGAAAAACGACTTGGACAGCTCGTCGTCACCCTCGTCCAGCGTCACGCCGCACCCGGTCGTCGCGCACCACACGGCGAAATTCAACTGGTTCTGCCAGAATCCCTCGATGGGTTGCCGGCGCCAACGGGTCAGCGCGGTCTTGAATTCCGGCGAGAGGCCCGCCGAGACGTCCGGTTTCTGGTAGCGTATGCCTAAGAGGTCAAGCGCGGCCTTCGTTTTCGGCGACGTGTCTTTGAAGGGATTTTGATTCGCGTAGGCCTCGACGTCGAAGATGTTCTCGAACGACGCTCGAAACTTTTCCTTGGCGTTGACGTAGACGTCGAACGACGCGGGGTGGAGATGCTTTCTGTACTCGTAGACGTAGACGTCTTTTATTTTTTTAAAGAAAAATTTTATATATATAAAAAAAACCAATGTTTCAACTAGTCTCTGAAATTGGTCGACCCGTGAAACTTCGTAGATACGTCGACAACGGCGACGGCGAGTGGCGCGTGGGCGTCAAATCGATCCATTTTTACAACGGGCTGTACAATGTCAAGAGAGACGTGGAGATTCTCTACCAGAAGAAAAGGGACAGACCCAAAGTCCGAGTCGTGCACGCCAGGTCGTACACCTACACCGACCTGCGACGGATCCTCGCAAACTACTTCGACAAAGTTTTCCTGGACAAGACCACCATGAGATTGAGAATCGACGGCTCGACGGACACGAAGGTGCAGCTTCCGGCGGAACTCGGCAAAATTCTCGGCATTCGCGCCGGCGTGGCTCTCGGCGGGACCGTCTTCACGAGTCGCAGCATCAACCTGCTACCGGCGGAACTCCTCAACATCCATCTCGACGAGTTGCAGGAAGGCATCGGGCACGGCGCGCCAAACGACGTCCTCGCGTCCCTGCTGTGCCCCACCGCGAAATTTTCCGAGTTGTTCGAAAAAGACGTCGAACGACCCGTCTTTCTAAAACTGAGACGCGATCGCATCACGGAAGTGACGCTACGTCTCAAGGACGAGGAAGGGTCGGACGTCGACAATCACAGGCACGCCGTCTACGTCCTATTGGAATTAAAAAAATATATATATAAAAAAATGTCTAGTTCCGGATATTATTGGGAAGAGGTGGAGAGCGAAGAACTGACGGAGGAACTCTTGGAAGACATTCGAGAGGAGGTCACGGCGTTGGCCAAAAAACGTCGCATCATGAACACCTTCCAATTCGAGGTGACCAAGAACGGAAGACTCCGTCCGCCGCAGGGCTCAAAAATATTGTTCGACGGGTACGTCATCCGTCTGGGACTCCTGGGAGAACTGGACGTGACGCTCTTCCTGAACGACGCGGAAATCCGGACCTTCCAGACCGAGACGGGCGAGATCGTCCGACTGAATCCTCCGTTGCGAGTGAAGGAGGGCGACGTCCTTCGCTTTCACGTCAACAAGGGATCGAAAAACGGGGGCGTTCTGAACGGCATCGTCGTTCTCGACGTATAAGAAAAAAATTTAATTTCTAAAAAAAAAAAAAAAGAGTAACAAAGAGTCTCTGTACCCGACGTTGGACCAGACGTCGGACCCCGATCCGCAAGAGTATCGTCTCCGACAGATCGGCGAGATCGAGGCGACGTTCAGACGAGAGATCGAGTCGTGGAAGAGCGTCCACAAGAAGTACCGGCGGCGATCGCGGGAGGCGCCGTCATGGGAGGGGTTGGACTGGCCCTGCCCGTCCTGGGCCTGCCCTTCCAGATCGCGGCCCTCTCGATCGCCGGAGTGGGACTGCTCGTCAAGGGGATCCGATGGCTGTTGCTGAAGATGTCGGAGAAGCACCTGAAGATCGTCAAACTCGTGGAGAGCAAACTGAATTCCGTCTCGAACCTGGTGAGTCGCGCGCTCGAGGACGGAAAGATCACGGACGAAGAATTCGCCACCGTGTCTCTAGAACTGACCAAGTATCGCGAGATGAAGGAACAACTCTTCGTCAAGCATCGTCGGTCCGCCGACGACGACGCGTCCAAAAAAAAAAAAAATCGGACCGAGAGACGGAAAAACTGACCAAGAAACTCGTCGAGATCCTAAATGCTTCGAAATCTCGATAAGTCTGACTATTCTAAAAGGATGAAACGATTGACCGAAATGACCGCGTTGGGCCTTTTCGCGTCGGGCGCGCTACTCGTCCTGTTCTTGATTTTGCGTCTGTTACGTCTGGAGAGATACCGTCGAACGGAACGACGGCTGCGAAGCCTGTTGCACTCTATAAAAAAAAATATTTAAAAAAAATAAAAAACGATGAACTTAGAAAAGATGTTATCGAACGACGCCGCCGAGACGACGGACGTGTCCGCAAGAGACAGGTTGTCGACCATCGTCGGTTCCGGTCGCTCGCTGCACTTCCTGGGGAAGAAAGTGACCATCGCCCAACTGGACAAGATGAACGACAAGGAAGTGGAAAATCTGAACCGTCTGCTAAACGCCCGACTCGGCATGCGCGTGAGCAAAGCGATCGCCAATTCCCTCGTCACGCTGTTCGTCAAGGGCCTCCGACAGATCTTCGAGGTGTGGGACGAATCCCAACTGATCAAAGAGTTGAACGAAGACCCCTTCCTCGACGCAGCCGTCGGTGAAACGTATTGCAGTCTCTATCACCACTACGGCTCCTACTTGGCGCCGATCAGTGTGATCACGACGTCCGCTCGTCACGTCACGGGATTTAAAAAATCGGACTTAATAGAAAAAGACGATGGACATGGAAAAACTCTTGAACTCTTTCTGTACTCGTAGACGTTCATTTTCTTTTATTTTTTTAAAGAAAATTTTTATATATATTTACCACAAAGAAGTGCAGCGTAAGTACTATCGTATTCAATACTCCCTCACCAAATCTAAACATATAACTGGGCCGTTTGTTTCCGATCTGAAATTCGACTGAAATCCAATTTCGGTGGGGAATAGTTTAATTTTCCCAGAAACGGGGGATATGTTTCACGAATTTAAATTTAGATGTGGAGCAAGTGTATAAAATTTGGACCGAGTGTAGCGAGGAACGAAAGTTTGGTAGGCCCTAATTTAGTATTTATTTTCCAACTTCTTATACCAAGTTCCCCTGTATCCTCTCCTCCTCACTACACGTTATTAAAAATATTGGATCAATTGTAAAACAATATTTCTCTAAGGTATCAGGTTTTACGCATCTTTCAGCAATTTTTGAAATTTGGAAGTCCGAAAAAGCATTTTCCTGCGTTCTGACGCGAAAATACGCCTTTTCAGCTACTTAAACATACTGATTATCCATCTCAAAAGAGGGTCGATTCAGCTAACACAGTCCATATAAGAGATAAATACCAGAGGGATCGGGACATGCTCCCTACTCCCTGTAATTTTAATTTTTATTTCACAAGTCGTAAGAGGCCTTTTTTATAGCTTCCAAACCCTGAAATGTGATTTGTTTATTCTTCCATAGTAACTAATACATGCAGTTTGATTAAGCCTCTAAAAGGAAGTTAAATTCACAGTGGGATAGGTGGTTTGAGAGTACTGCCGGGATACATTTCGGAATAATCCAAATAGTGGCCCCCGTGTCCGAGTGGTCAGAACATCGCGCTTTAAACCATGAAGTCTCTCACTTCTGGTCAGAGCAGGTTCGAGCCCCATCTAAGCAGATTTTTGTGGGAAATTAGCCAGTATACATGCGGAAGGCTGGTGGTCTCTTTCCGGGTACATTGTAACCATTTAAAATTGGCCGCCACCAAATAACTGAAAAACTCCTGAGTGTACGAAACGGCATTCAAAATGCAAATTCCAATCCAAGTCTGATTAAATATTTTTTTCCGAGCTTCCACACACACATCAGAGTTTACCTCGTCATCCAGGAAATGTTTCCTAAAAATACTTATAGACAAGATACCCATTTGGGCCTAATAGCTCACCTGTAATGACTTGGTATCTTAAAATGGAAGCATTGCTTAAATACCACCTCACACAGTAGACCACCTCACTCAGTACCCCACTTCAACCTGTAGACAACCTCACAGTAGACAACCTCCCTCAGTAGACCACCTCACCCAGTAATCCACATCATTCAATAGACCACCTCACTCAGTAGACCACCTCCCTCAGTAGACCACCTCACTCAGTATGCCACTTCAGTCAGAATACCAAATCACTCAGTACACCACTTCACTCAGTAGACCACCTCACTCAGTAGAACATCTCACTCAGTACACCACCTCATTCAATACACAACTTCACCCAGTATATAACCTCAATCAGTAAACCACCTCAATCAGAAGTCCACCTCATTCAATAGATCACCACACTCAATACATCACTTCACTCAGTAGACCACCTCACTAAGTATACCTCATTCAGTACAAAAATTCACCTAGTAAACCGACTCATACATTACGCTACTTTATCCTAATTCAATACACCACTTTACCCAGTAGAGCACATCACCCAGTTGACAACCTCATTCAGTACACCACATTCTGTAGACCACATCATTCAGTATACCACCTCACTCAGTAGACCACCTCACGCAGTACAACACATCACCCAGAAGACCACCTCACTCAATAGACACCTCATACAGTAAACCACCTCATTCAATACTCATTCTGTAGACCACCCCACTCAGTAGACCACCACATCATACAATACATCAGCTCACTCAGTACACCATTTCAATCATACCACCACATTCAGTACACCACTTCACTCAGCACACCACCTCACTGAGTACACCTCATTCAGTACAACACCTCATTTAATATACAACTTCACCGAGTAGACCACCTCACTCAGTTGACCACCTCATTCATTATTCAACCTCACCATCATTCAATACACCACTTCACCCCGTAGAGCAGTCATTCAATAGACCATCTCACTAAGTAGGCCATCTCACTCAGTATCCCAATTCCCTCAGTAGAAAACCTCAGTCAGTAGACCACTTCACGCAGTAGACCACCTCACTCAGTAGACCACCTTACTTAGTAGGTCACCTCATTCAATACACCAACTCATTTAATACGCCTTTTCACCCAGGAGATCACCTCACTCAGTAGACCACCTCACTCTTTACACCTCATTGAGTACAAAACTTCAACGAGTATACCACCTGATTCCATATGCCACTTTACCTAAATTCAACACACCATTTCACGCAAACAACTCATTCAGTAGACCTCCTCACTCAGTACAACGCTTCACTCAGTAGACTTCAATGAGTATAAAACTTCAACGAGTATACCACCTCATTCCATATACCTCTTTACTCTCATTCAATAGACCATTTCATCCAGTAGACCACATCACCCAGATGACCACCTTATTCAGTAGACCACCTCACTCAGTACACCACCTGACACAGTAAACCATCTCATTCAAAAGACCATCTCATTCAGTACACCACGTCTCTCATTTAGTACACCATCCCATTCAGTAGATCACTTCACCTAGTAGACCACTTCCTTCAGTAGACCACCTCACTCTGTACAGCACCTTCAATGCCCCACTTCACCCAGTAGAGCACCTCACTCAGTAGACCATCTCATTCAGTAGACCACCTCTCACTAAGTATGCCACTTCACCCAGTAGACCATCTCACTCAGTATATCACCACATCATTCAATACAGCAACTCACCCAGTACACCATGTCACTCAGACAACCTCATTCAGTACACAACTTCACTCAGTACACCACCTCACTCAGTATATGCATCTCATTCAGTACTACACCTCATTCAATACACCACTTCATCGAGCAGACCACCTACCTCAGTAGACCACCTCATTCATTATGCCACCTCACCCTCATTTAATACACCACTTCACCCAGTAGGGCAGTCATCCAGTAGATCATCTCACCCAGTTGATCACCTCATTCAGTAGACCACATCACCCAGCGGACCACCTTTTCAGTTGACCACTTCATTCAGCAGACAATCTCACTCAGTAGACCACTTTATATTAATGACAAGAAATATCAGTCTCTTCAGCTGTTCTCAATAGGGAACTTTCGAGTTAGTCCGGATTACCGTTATGATCCTGCATTTATTCGCGCCTTCTTGATTTTGTTCCTCATATGTTCTTCCGGTTTTCATATTTACATTCACAACGTATGTAAAGTAAATTGAAGTAGTTTTACTTCTTAGCGCATTAAATTTATTAATTTCTGAAAAGTGTCAGGCAGAGAAAAATGTGCGGGCAGACCGGGAATTGAAGCCAGGACCTTCCGAACATTTGCAGGGCGCATTTACCAATTGTGCTATGGGGCTCTCTATATATTAACGAAATCGGAAATAATATTGAGGAAGATTTAAGTATCACGCAACTGGAGATAATAAAAGCAGGATTACGACGGTAGTCATGGCCTAGTACTCCTAACCTCAGAGATCAACATGCTAATCAGAAAACTACGAAAAAATTAAATACAATCTCTATTCATATATATTTATGTAGATTAATAAGATGCATTTAGCTCATCTGAATCGAATGTTACATCGAGATCCCTGTAACGGGTAGGAAGAACAAGCTGAAGGTCTGAATTTTTCTTTTTGAAATTAAAAAAATAATAATGAAACAAAATGTAAAAATCGGTATTTTATTCAACAATAAACAAACAAACAGTCTTTTAAAAATGTAAGTTGGTCTCCAAAGTGAGGTGGTATAAGCATTTAGGTAATATTCAACTGTAATTGTAACATACAAAGCCAGATTATATGACCGGTGTGGCACGGCTATCATCGTCGTAAAACCATGCTCCGGAATCGCTATGCTCTTTCCTATCTGTGGTCTCATGCGACCAAAATATCTCGTAGCTCATAAATATTATTCATAAGGCATCAGCCAATGGGAGTAAATGGTGCTCGCACTGGTCCACCAATCGGATACATTGTAATACAATGGAGAGGTTTAAAAGCTGCCATCTGTGGTGTACCTTAAGTTTGATCCTTAAAGGAATGATGAATATTTATTGGACACTGAATCTATAGTTATGTCGGTTGAAATAAGATCTAATAGCCCCGCAAATCTCTCTCTCTCTCTCTCTCTCTGTATAAACAAGCAAACTGAACTGAAGTCAATATGTATTATATTGGAAAAGGATCAAGAGCATCCCATATATTTTTCTATTGAAATTTTATTATAATATTTAAAAATTGTATTTGTGATACAGAGGGATTTCAGATCTATGACAACTTGACCGAGTCAGTTATGTTCCTAACCTTTTTTAGGTTTCTCTGTATATTTTGCTGTATGCTTTATCTTTAGATCTAATAATAGATCTGGCTGACTGAGCCACATGTCCGCCGGATTTTAGTGTTCATGTACAATAATTTAATAATGTGTACTGGTGATTATACGTTCCCTCTAGGTGACTTTTCACTTCAGAAAACTACTTTCAAGTTTTGTTTTTTTTATCAATTGTAAAAATTATATTTGAATTAATCAGTGATGTTCTGTGAGATATTTTTGATAATTTATTTCTTTTTCCTGGTGATCCTCTGTTTTATATTTTCTTTGTGCGGTGCAGAATATCTATACAACCCAAGGGAAAACATAAATCTTAATTTACATACACCATCATATTTCAAAACATTTCATACATGTTTAAACATTCAGTCACACCAAAGGGGAACTTATATCAAAGTACCTTTATGTTAAGAGCCGGCCTGGCTCAGTTGGTAGCGCGCTCGACTCTTGATCGTGAGGTCGTGAGTTCGAGTCAAGCCGGCGGCAAGTTGGTGTCCTGTCTTTCGGATAAGACAGAAAAAACCGAGGTCCCGTGTCACAGTAGAAGTAGGCACGTTAAAGAACCCTCACTGCTCAACGGCAGTAAGTGCCGAGCATAGGCCAATATTTGAAGCCCGTCATCGGCATTTTGTGACGTCTCCATGTTAGTGAAACATTCTTGAGTGGGACGTTAAACAAAATAAACAACAACAACTAAAAAAAACAAAACAAAACAAAACAAAAAACAAACCTATATACTAAACAAATTATTTCTACTAATATTTTTTTCTGAAAATTTCGATTCTCAGTTTTCGATGTCATGGAAAATAAATATTTTAAAAGTAACTTTAATAATCGTAATATGCTATTGTTGATTTATTTATTAGTTTGCTGTTAATGTTGGGGGAGAACACACTAGACAACGGAAGCTGGAGTCAAAACGTTTAAAATTATCAATTTATGCATTTCTATATACCAAATTATATATTCGTTAATCTGTTTAAGTATTTATTTATTCATTCTTTATGTTTATTTATTGATCTTTTATATTTTCTATTATGAATTTATTTATTTATCTAAAATTTTTTTTTTTATCTATTTACTTGTTTGTTTGTGTTAACATCAGTGCCGTGACAAGAAGAACAAGGATTGGGGGAGATATATATGTTAAAATCAGAACCACGTGTACAAAAATAAACCCAGACTGTGACAATTCCTGTTGTATTTCACTTACCCTAGGAAATGGATCACACGTATAAATCAATTTCAAAGAATGTATCACAGTTAATCCAACAGGCAGAATCTAAGACTGTACACGTTTTCACAACTCGCATAGAAATCTAATCCAATCGAATTTTTATCTCTGTTTGGATAATTTCTTCTCAAAATTGCCGATGTGCATCTATACACTTGTTTCTATCATAGGTTGTCTTCTGAATACCTGTAAATACCTGAGCAGGTATGTTTGGTGACGAGTTTTGCTCGAGGCATACTTTGTCAATCTGTGAAAATGTACTACCTTACACATCTGTCAGCTTCCGGGCACGGGGTTACGGAATTCATTAACCACATAACGATGTGTATTTTTGATTTAGGAATTTTGTGATTTATTGTAAATTATTTTAACCGCTGACGGTCAAATGAGTACACATCTACAGAGAGTGTCATCATTTACTTTTTGTTATGTAACCAAGATCAACAATTTTCCTGGCCTTTTTAGTATTTATCCACTATTTCCTGATATCAAAAATCGAATTTTTTATATCAGAAATTCGATTTTTTGAAATTAGGAAATCATTTTCTGATATCAAAAATATGTAGTGGTAATTGATATAAAAAATCGAATTTCTGATATTAAAAAATGATTTTTATATAAAAAATAACCTCTATTTTCTGATATCAAGAATTCGATTTTTTGATATCACAAAATACGAATTTCTGACATCAGAAAATGTTATTTTTTTATATCAGAAAATATCCCATAACAACCTAAATAAATGACCCCTTTCAGGACCGGGGTAAATTCTCATATTAGTTTTATGTGTATTTAAAAAAACGTAGTTACAGTTATTGATTGTTTTTAATTTTAGACGAAATAATTGAATAAGCTAAGCCCATCTTGAGTATTAAATCTTGAGCAATAACAACAACAATAATAATAATAATAATAATAATAATAATAATAATAATAATAATAAATCAACAAAATGGGCACCTATGATGGCGGACGGAAGGGAGGGATGACCAACCAACTGCTTTGCAAGACATATTGAACATAATCACTGGTCCGCAGTAAATAGGGACTAACAATACGCGATCTAGTATCTGGCGGGAAATCTGAGGGGACAGAAATAGTTGATAGGAAATAAAGGCAATTTATGATATAAAAAAATCGAATATCTGATATTAAAAATGATTTCTTCATATAAAAAATTCATTTTCTAATATAAAAAAAAAATCATATAAAAAATATTTTCTCATTTCAGAAATTCGATTATTTGATATCAAAAAATGAATTTTTTGATATCAGAAAATAGTGAATAAATACTAAAACAGCGCCCCATACTATCACGCACATGGTAACCCGAATAATCCAGTCGTTATATCCCGTCGATCTCTGACCCGAATAATGCCAGTCGTTATATCCCGCCGATCTCTGACTTGAATAATGCCGGTCGTTATATCCCGCGATCGCTGACTTGAATAATGCCAGTCGTTATATCCCGCGATCGCTGACTTGAATAATGCCAGTTGTTATATCTCGCCGATCACTGACCCGAATAATGCCAGTCGTTATATCCCTCGATCGCTGACTTGAATAATGCCAGTCGTTATATATCGCCGATCACTGACCCGAATAATGCCAGTCGTTATATCCCGCTGATCATTGACCCGAATAATGCCAGTCGTTATATCTCGCCGATCACTGATCCGAATAATGCCAGTCGTTATATATCGCCGATCACTGACCCGAATAATGCCAGTCGTTATATTCCGCTGATCACTGACCCAAATAATGCCAATCGTTATATCTCGCCGATCATTACCCGAATAATGCCAATCGTTATATCTCGCCGATCACTGACCCGAATAATGCCAATCGTTATATCCCGCCGATCACTGACCCAAATAATGCCAATCGTTATATCTCGCCGATCACTGACCCGAATAATGCCAATCGTTATATTTCGCCGATCACTGACCCGAATAATGCCAGTCGTTATATATCGCCGATCACTGACCCGAATAATGCCAGTCGTTATATCCCGCCGATCTCTGACCCGAATAATGCCAGTCGTTATATCCCGCCGATCACTGACCCGAATAATGCCAGTCGTTATATCCCGCCGATCTCTGACCCGAATAATGCCAGTCGTTATATCCCGCCGATCACTGACCCGAATAATGCCAGTCGTTATATTCCGCTGATCTCCGATTGCTCCATTAACGCCTGAATGCATTCAATGTAAAAGTGTGTCAACCGGAAATTACTGATACTAGCGCATCATGGGATTTGTTTATCTTAACATGTGACGCAAAAAGTAGGAGTTATAAATTGAATAATAGACAGCGGAACAAAAATCACGTTACCATTTGAATTTTAAAAGTCATATTTAACTTTTAAAAGCCGAAGGCATTGAAAAAACTGTGGTTCTTTCCCGGAAGTATTGAGTGCGCATTCTCAATTTGATAATCGTCTATGATTGGTCTGTACAATTTGCAAAGAGCTGACGAGTCCAGTGAACATGTTGCCTTCAAACCTTCAAGAAACGATAGTGGATAGAGGGCGCTGCAATTTTTCGAGTTATCCGATCTCCGATTGCTCATTAACGCCTGAATGCATTTACTGTAAAACTGAGTCAACCAGAAAATACTGATACTAGAGCATGATGGCATTTGTTTATCGTAACACGTGGCGCGAAAAGTAGGAGTAATTATAAACAAAAATCACGTTTCTGTTTGAATTTCATAAGTCATTTTTGAAAGTCATATTTATCTTCTAAAAGCCGAATTCATTGAGAAATGTTATCTTTAAAATTGGGGTTCTATTCCGGAGGTACTGAGTGCGCATCATCAACTTGATATTCGTCTCTGATGGTCTGTACAATTTGTACCGAGCTGATGAGTCCAGTGAACATGTTGCTTTCAAGCCCTCGAGAAACGATAGTGGGTAGAGGGCGCTGCAATTATTCGAGTTACGCATATAGAGACGTTACCAAATGCCGATGAAGGACTTCAAATTTTGGCCTATGCTCGGCACATCAGTTGGTGACGTCTCCATATGAGTGAAAGATTCACAAACAAAGTATAAACAAACAAACAAAAACAGTAAGAGTATGAAATCGACCCGACGACGTTTCGTTCCGAAGATGTAAGCGCTGTGCAGCCTATAGAAATACTAACATCCGGTGTTCCCCACTACATGGCTGCTGTGTACAGTGCCCCGTAAGCACCGAGGGCATATTCTTTTGGCCCTGAGAATTAATCATGGGTCACTCCAACTGTGTTTTCAATCCAGGATCGATTCTGTCTCTCCGTTTTAGACTTAGTAAGTATAGTAAGAGATCGCATGACAAGATGACGTACACATATATATATATATATATATACATAAATGTTCACTGTCCGTATCAAGTAGAGCTTTTATTTTCAAGACTGTCCTATTTTCAATTAAGTGGAATAATATGAATTGCCTCCTTGGGATAACCAATAAAACATGAACAGAAGCAAGCCTGGAGAAAAACAAATCCAGGAGTATTCCATTTTTGCTTTTCTGTGCATCGATACATGAGAGTTCCGGAAGTTATCAAGAAGCGACCAAACGAATAAGCCCGACCCACTTTGTCAGATGTCGTGATTTCGGACCTATCTCTTTTAATCCCCATTGATGTCGTGGGATTATTTCACTTGATGAGAGACAACATGTGAAATAAAACGTTATATTTAGAACAGCCGACATTTGTAAATAAACTTTTAAATATTATCAATGGGACTTCCGAACCTGAGGCGTATGTTATATAAATGGGTGACAATTCTTTTACATGCATTCCAGAATGGTATCGCCATTTTGTCAAACGTGTGTTGAAGATTAATTAATGATATTGATAGCTAAAAATATTACATAAAACAATATCAAATTGTATTTATGTATACATTTTAAAGGCCCATGACCGGCTAATATTGAACTACATGAAATATCGTAAAAAAGTTTTCCGATTCACACATTATACAATTTAAAGACATACTGATCAAAACTATTGCACACATACACTGCAATTAGTCAGAAAATGATAACAAAACGTGATGGAAACACCCCTAATTAGCGATCGCACGTGTACCGTTCACTGTTGTTACATCGATACGGAAAGCATGTCAAACATGAATATATGTCAAATTATGGGAAGTATTTTATCGAAAACTGCAATTATTCATTTTTCTAAATAAAAGTATTGTAATTCTATACATATACTTTGATCACTTCCAAGTTAAACAGATAAAAACAAAAGAATATATTGGTATTCTCCGACCAGTTTGGGACCCCACGACTGAACAGAAGTGTTCTATAAATAGCTTTGTCAGATCGAGGTTGCTTCAGGGGAAATTCAAAGAAGGGTGACAAATTATTAATTTGTTTTCAGCTTCATTTCTTTCCTCAAAGCATTTCGACGCTCTATTTCTATTCCTTAATGTACAGCACAATTTCTAATTATCGATTTCATCTCTCATCTTTTTCTGTTTTTTGTGTGTTTTTTTTTTTTGCTACATGTATGGCAATACGATGGCTGGTTTAGGGCACATACATTATATTATTTTATCTCGTTATAACGACTTAATTATCTCGTTATAATGAGATAATGTTCTCGTTATAACGACTTAATTATCTCGTTATAACCAGATAGTTTTCAGATTGTTCGTGATACCAAAGAGAAGTTACGAAAGCCTAAAATAAAGACTAAGATGCTCACCTGAGACGAATTGTACTTCTCAATTCTGTTTCGCGGTTTGGTAGAGAAGAGAGAAAGCGTTAGCAGATGGACGAGAAGGGTTTGTTGTTCTGTTCATGGATCGTGGCAGATATTAAAAAACAACTGTCCTTTTCAGGACCACTTCTATCTTAAAAGAAACCTTAAACTGGATGTGTATACAATGAAATAAGTTATAGGGTTTATGAGAAGGAGTGTTTTATAGAGTACTTAGTTTATGTAGCATATCTCAGTACAGTTTAAATTACTTCTCTAATGCGTTGGGTGGCCCTGAAAAGGGCCGTTGGTTAGGTTACTAATATTGACTGTGACATCTATTTATCTGAGGTAAATGTCGTTCTGCTTCCAGAAGATCATCTGTCTTCTCTTGATAGTCATGATGATCGATATCTGTAGTTGACGAAAACTAGCTCAAATATGTTCTCTAGTACAAACATACTGAGCTGAAAAATAATCTAAGTACTATCGGTACTGCCGGTCGAGTTGATCTCTGACTTTCTGCGAGTTTTTCTGATGTTTTAGTTGCCTCCATCTCTGAATGAGTTTCATCAGTAGACTCTGATATTAATGATAGCACTGCATTGCGGTCATTTTTTCTGTTCTAACAGAATAATTTTGTGGATAGCTTCTGTATAGATACTCTCCATTTTGTTTTTCACTAAACGATGTTCAACAAGTAGGAGAAGAAACGATCACGCGATGTGTGACGTCACACCCTGCTTAGTATATGTTTAATAGTCTATAGTCGTTGCTTGATCATGGCTGAATGCATAAACATGTGGGGTGAAGTAAAAGAAAAGAAGAATGGATGGTGTGTGCCGATAGAGTGGGAAGAAATGTGGGCTGGCTAACAAACATTGATGAATGGATAGAGCTCGTGAAGTTTGAAAAAAGAAAAAGAGAAAGACGACAGATCAAACGTACAAAATGGTTTTCATGCCATGGCATATAAAGGCAAAATTTAAAAAAGGTCCTTTTCAGGGCCACCTAACTTTTACGAAAAGAAACCTATGACTGATTAGAGCAGTTTTATAGTTATAGTCTCAACAATAAGACATATATCCTTTGTATACCCTTATTTTCTCTCTCTGTATCTCTTATACTCTAAGTCTCTAAGTGTTACACTATTACTCTTGGTATCCTTCTAGTCATACTCATAGTTTGTCAATGGTATCCTTCTAGAGAGTTGCCATACTCTTTCTCATAGTTTGTCAATGGTGTATTACACCAGATCACTCTGTGTACCTATGTGTCTAACGTGTAGATACTGGGTTTAATACTAAGTTTTCTCTAAACTCTAAGTGTACACCGTATACCCAGACATAAATACCAGACCATTTTTTATAAGTTTAATGCCCAGCTAAAAATATTTTTAGATAGTCGGCAGGGTATGAGGCCGTCCCTCTGTGACTATGTACTATACATAAGAATGAACTTTGAAAACACTTATTAACTTTGATAACACTTATTTACTTTGAAACGGAGCCAGCCTGGCTCAGTCGGTAGCGCGCTCGACTCTGGATCGTGAGGTCATGAGATCGAGTCCCGCCGGCGACAGGTTGGTTTCCTGTCTTTCGGATGAGACAGTAAAAACTGGAGGTCCCGTGTCGCAGTAGTTGTCGGCACGTTAAAGAACCCTTACTGTTCAAAGGCCGTAAGTGCCGAGCATAGGCCAAAATTTGAAACCCTTCACCGGCATTTGGTGACGTCTCCACATGAGTGAAATATTCTTAAGTGGGACGTTAAACAACAATAAACAAACAAACATACTTTGGCACGCTTATTAACTTGAAAACACTGATCACTTTGAAACGTCCATCAGTATGAAACAGTCTTGAACAACGCAAACAAACGTTTGTCACTTTGTCTCACCACTACGGTTGATCCTACCTATACAGCACGCTGTGACACTAAACGTATTTACATGACAACAGTACAAGAAATCACATCATCACTGCTGTTCAATTTCCGCTTTCACTTTCTTGATGGGTTTTCCTCCCTTCTTGAGCATCCAGTTGAGTTTACGTTTGGCTCTTGTTGATGTCTGATCGGGGCATGATGATGATATTTACAACAATGGTCCGATTGACGAGATCGACTCTCTACTTTGTTTTCAGATTCCACTTTGCTCTCTGGTTCTACTCTTACTGTCGTTGTTGTTGTTGTTGTTGCCGGCCGTTATTCTTATGACATCTAGGAGACCAATGTCCAATTTCACCACAAATGAAACAAGGATGAGTCTGTGGGGAAGGCATATATTCGTAACACATATATGATGTTCTGACTTCTGGCTGTAGTTTATCCTCAATTCTTTCAGACTAGATGTAATTATCGTGAGTTCTTCCCTCATTTTCTGCAATGTGGATAGGAAGACATCACGTAACATTCCCTTGGTCGCATCATTTTCTTGTTTTTCATCCAGCTAGTATAATGTTTTGAGAACTTCATCAAAATCAGCAGTCCCCTCTAAGTACAGTGTACAATAAGCCGAATAATTAGTGAGCATCGGAGGCAATTCTGGATAACTCATGTTGATGACTGATTCAAATGATGTTCGGTAACTAAACTTCACTTTACTTTATAGCCGCTTTTCTTCTTCTATATTTAGACTCGTTCACGTCAGGCACTTGTTTGTCCCCAGAAGGGAGGCTTCACACAGTTGTTTTTGTTTTTGTTTTTTATATCACCGGTTGACTGAAAGCACACTCTTTAGATCAACGTCGCTGTTCTGTATAAGCATTATCGGAGCATCCCCAATCTTCTAAACAGGTGCCACAACAAAAAACACTGAACGTGGTTACTGTTCCCTAAATACACACATCCTGCTGTTGCTAATTCTGTCTGTTTGGGTCCAGGTAGGTATTATGGCCAATGATCTTAAAACGTCAGGTACCTGGATTCATACGTACAAAAAAATTAGGTAATGTTAAAGGTACTCTTAATTCCTGATGAAACGATAACCCTTTGACGGTAGCAGGACTAAATTTAAAAGTGGTCACACCTTGTCCCCTTTCCATAGGTGGACTCCTTACCACTTCTATCAGATTGGCTCTCGGTACACTATCAATTTCTACGTGATGGGTTCGTGGTACACTATCCATCATGTCTCGGTTCAGGGAGCACTATTCGTGACAGTCTGACTAGCATCCATCGTCGATGAAAATAAAGGATCAATACTTGATGTTTTTTCCGTCGTGTCTGAGAGTGAATTGTCCCTGATGTGAATTCCCACCCTTTTTATAAGGTACATAAAGTCTATTTTTAGATCAGACTAAAATCTTTCATATTTTTTTACGTTTTTGGTCCTGAAACACAAATTGTATCACCGATACGTCTACACTACGACCAAAAGGATCCCATGCTTGTTGTTGTTCTTTATGCACATAATTCATCATACCATAAGAAAGTTTTATTGCCCAGATATATTAGTGTTTCAGTCTGCCTGGGTTGGGGCCCTGGATTCAGACTGATCCCAATGTTTCGTACAACTCCAACTGTTAGTAATAATATAATGATATGAATATAAGATACATGTAATATATAATCACATATGTTATATAGTTTAATTAAATTATCAATTGAATTCCATTTAATAATTGCTGTGGGTATAGTCTCTTTGAAAAGTAATACAGTGTACATTATTTATCACAAGGAAACAAAGTATTTAAATGAAATGGAATATATGGAATATATGGAATATATGGAAACGTTTTAACAACTTTACATTTCCCCACATCAATATTAAACTGTGAAGAACATATTTCGTATAAATCAAAATTTTATTTGAAACTCTTGTTTAGTCAGGGATGTCTTATTTTCAAGAGATTCACCTATTAACTTAACGCCTTTCTGATACCATTCGTTTATAAAGATATTTTTGTTATTGATTTTTAATTTTGAATTATACCATATTAGTAACAACATGAAATTATCCTGAGATACATTTACCTCTAACTGTTTATTCATGATTTTCTGTCATGACAGAATGTTATTTTCTTTTAAACGTTTATCAGAAATTTGTGTAGCAATGTTGTTCCCATGTATTGCCTGCAAAACATTTATTCAGGATTGCCCACCATTTAATAATCAGGAGCACTTCAAAGAAAAAATGATAAATCTTTTTTATATCAGTAATTTTAAGTATTAAAAGGGAACGGAATAGATGGATCGGCCTTTAAACCCAATCACAAATCGATCTAAAGCTTAGTCATACCCGAATGAAATAGTATTTTTATGAGAGAGTTCTTCTGCACCATCAATGAGATATTGAACGGCTCTAGAAAACCGGATTGTCATCTCTTCCATTATAGCAGCAAGAGACCCCGAACGAAATTTAAGTCTCTAAATACTTCCTACAAAAGCGATCCCCTACTTCGTATCTGTTTTAGAGATGACATGGTCAAACTGAGGATCATTTAAGGAGCCGTGTTTCTTAATCAATTCTATAGTAAAACATTTATGTTGACGAGATTTCATTTCCTTTTTCTTGGAATACGTAGAGGGGTCCCGGGTGTAACGACGTATTTCAAATGAACGTTAACGGTAACCAGGACATCTATGTAATTAACATTCGATCCTACCGATTCTATTAAGTTGGGAAAGATCAATTCACTCAAAGTAACTTCCCACTCACTATCCATCATACTTTAAGTTTTGATTTATGTTAAGGTATTATCAGGAAAAACCTTTAAACTAGCATCGGTAAGTAAAGTCATGTAAAAACTACCATGATCTTTAGAATCGAGAGTAGCCATGATACTTGTACTTGAGATAAAACTGCTAGCATTACATTGCTAAAACCATTTGGTTCATCAAAGGCATCATTCAGTTTCGAATTCCTCAGCAACATATCTAGCTCATCATGGCCTTCGTCATCAGGAATCAGTTCTAAAAGTAATATATCACGAGTGTCACCTTGAAGCAGCTGTTGTAATGTATCGTAACTCTCCACATACTGTATCTGAGATAAATTAGTCCGTTGAGCAAATTTACCCCACAGACAATGGTACGAAAGATAGGATTCTTCTCTACACCTTCTTCGCGTATGATCAATTGTTCTCTAGTTTCAATCTCTTTGAGGTACTGACGACGATCTTCTACTACTGGACAGGAAGCAGAGCAACACTAAGCTGTTGTTTAATCTGGAGAAACTGATCAATATAGCTTCGAAATAAATAATTGGACTGATCAGGGAAATTCCATACTTCAAAGATACGATAACATAACCTTTCTCTATAGCTTCATTCAATTCACACGTCGTCCATGTACCTAACAAACTTAAAACGCTCATGATTCGTATGGGAGCATCGATAACTAATACCCAACTCCTGTTCGATTCCTTGTTGAGCACAAGTACGGTATAAAGGAAAAAGTCTTTTTCCTCCTCCAAACCGATAAGGTAACACGGGATGAAACAGCTGACAAGGGGGAATAACTCGACTTTGTACCTGTCCAAAATATTGATCTAGACGGTATATAATACGTGGTTAAGTGCAACCTGGCCCAGAACTCTCAAAACACAACACACACCCGTGTCACAGTAAGTGTCGGCACGTTAAAGAACTCTCACTGCTCAATGGCCGTAAGTGCCCAGCATAGGCCAAATTTGTAGCCCTTCACCGGCATTCGGTGACGTCTCCATAGGAGTGAAATATTCTTGAGTGGGAAGTTAAACAACAATAAACAAACAAACACACAAACAAACCGATATCCTCGGTACACTCAAAATCATAGAAAATGTAATAAGGGGGTGAAGATGATGCATCCTGAGAAGGGATCTGTTGTATAAAACAACGATGATCTAGATCAACGATCTGTTTACAATGGCGACATTTTACCTTCTTTTCTTGACAGCAGTATTGTATGAATTATTTCTTACTCATCTACAATTGACAAGTCGGACATCGAGTCACCAGCTGACATGGGGTCGTGGTCGAATTTCTACTATAAGGTTTCAAATGATTCTCGTAACACTGAGTCGATGTGAATGTCCCCTGACAATTTGTATAGTCTATCTGTTTTATCGTGTTGTCGGGAACACAGGGCGACGCTGCAAAACATCGAAAACAACACTGAGGACATCGGGGATCTTCTACATGATCATAACCACATCACAAAGATCACAATAGCAATTATATTCCAAGAGTCCAGACATAGATACTATACAGTTGTAATGGTGATCATCGCATAAGACGTGAATGGGGGCCCCGGATCCTACACCACTATACAGTACATTTAATGTCAATCGTTTTGTGTTGGTATTCAGTTCGTAGATTTTCAAACGGTATTGTGGTAACAACACGGTCTGAAAACGCTGCCATTCCACTGGGCCACTCTCTTGCTCGGGATCACATCCAGTTTGTTGCATTAAGTCATGAGCTTCTCGTCGTTGAAGAGTATATCTCAACTCACTCAGAACACCATTTCACTAAGACCACCTCATTCAGTACACTACCTCACTCAGTAGACCACCTCATTCATTATGCCACCTCACCCTCATTCAATACACAACTTCACCCAGTAAAACACTCACTCAGTAGACCACATCATTCAGTAAATCACTTCACCAAGTAGACCACCTCACTCAATAGACCATCTCACTCAGTAGACCACCTTACTAAGGAGACCATCTCACTCAGTACCCCACTTCACTCAGTAGACTACCTCAGTCAGTAAACCACATCATTCAGATCACCTCTATCAGTAGACCACTTCAGTAAGTAGATCATCTCACTAAGTAGACCATCTAACTAAGTAGATCATCTCACTCAGTACCCCACTTCACTCAGTAGACTATCTCAGTCAATAGACCACTTCACTCAGTAGACCACCTCACAAAGTAGAGTTATTCAATACACCAACTCATTCAATATTTCACTTCACCCAGGAGATCACCTCAGTCAGTAAACTACCTCACTCAGTAAACCTCATTGAGTACAAAACTTCAATGAGCATACCACCTCATTCCATATGCCTCTGTACCCTAATTGAATA
Organism: Atrina japonica; assembly: GCA_030159075.1. Lineage (NCBI taxonomy): Eukaryota > Metazoa > Mollusca > Bivalvia > Pterioida > Pinnidae > Atrina > Atrina japonica. The sequence goes on along the minus strand of BROG01001665.1, from coordinate 3,779 downwards.
CACCATTTCATGCAAACCACCTCATTCAGTAGACCACCTCACTCAGTACACCCCTCACTCAGTAGATCAACTCACTCAGTAGATCTCATTGAGTATACCACCTCATTCCATATGCCATTTTACCCTCATTCAATACAACATTTCACCCAGTAGAGTACATCCCCCAGATGACTACTTTATTCAGTAGACCACCTGACTCAATAAACCATCTCACTCAGTAGACCATCTCACTCAGTACACCACCTCATTTTGTACACCACCTCAATCCGTAGATCACTTGACCCAGTAGACCACCTCTCTCAGTAGACCACCTCATTCTGTACATCACCTCCAATACCCTATTTCACCTAGTAGACCACCTCACTCAGTACGCCACTTCAGCCAGTAGACCACCTCACACTGTAGACTATCACATCATTCAATACAGCAACTCACTCAGTACACCATTTTACTCAGACCACCTCATTCAGTGCACCACCTCACTCAGTATATGCATCTCATTCAGTACAACAATCATTCAATACTCCGCTTAGTCGAGCAGACCACCTCGTTTATTAGACAACCTCATTCATTATGCCACCTCACCCTCATCCAATACACTGCTTCACGCAGTAGGGCACTCATCCAGTAGACCATCTCACCCAGTTGACCACCTCATTCAGTAGACCACCACACTCAGTAGACTACTTCAAACAGTGGACCACCTCACAGTAGACAACCTCCCTCAATAGACCACTTCTAGTAGTCTAACCCACTCGCTGCACTACCACACTACCATAGCCAGTAATCCATATCACTCAATAGACCATCTCACTCAGCAGTCCACCTCAATCTGTATATCACTTCACCCAGTAGTTCATCTCACTGAGTAGACTACCTCATTCACTTCACCACCCCCTCAGTAGATCACCTCTATCTGTATGCCACTTCACTCAGAAGACCACCTCACTCAGTAGACCACTTCACTCAGTACATTACCTCATTGAATACACAACATCACCCCGTAGATTACCGTAATAAGTAAACCACCTCAGTCAGTAAACCACCTCATTCAATTCAATACTTCACTCAGTGCATCCTTTCGCACAAACCACCTCATTCAGTAGACCACCGCATTCATATATACAGCACCTCACTCAGTACACCACCTCACTCAGTAGACCACATTCAGTACAAAATTTCACTGAGTAAACCGACTCATTCATTACGTCACTTTATCCTAATTCAATACACCAATTCACTCAGTACACCACCTCACTCAGTAGACCTCACTGAGTACAAACTTCAACGAGTATACCACCTCATTCCATATACCACTTTACCCTCATTCAATACACCATTTCACCCAGTAGAGCACATCACCCAGATGACCACCTTATTCAGTAGACCACCTCACTCAGTACACCGCCTGACTCAGTAAACCATCTCACTTAGTAGACCATCTCGTTCAGCATACCACCTTTCTCATTTAGTACACCACCTCATTCAGTAGATCACTTCACCCAGTAGACCACCTCACTCTGTACATCACCATCAATACCCCATTTCACCTAGTAGATCACCTCGCAGTCGAAGTCGAAGACATTAAAATAAGAATTTTCTTGTTGCTCAATCCTGCATATTGTGTGTCAATGTATTATATTAACAATTACTTATTCAATAAAATGTTCATTATACATATAAGAGGTATACACAGGCATAAACATATCCTATATATGTTGTGAAAATAAAGTCAGGTCGGCTGTTTGACTTTGTAAATCTCGACGATTAAATTTAGTAAGTTACCTCTCCAATCTATTATTTTCTTTAATACGTTGACATCAAGTTGTGTCATGTCATAAAACGATAATACTTTTTACTACACTGTAGGTGGATTCAGGAATTTACGAAATCACACTCTCGAGTTACTTACATATGAACGAATTATAATAGCATTATGAAAGTGAACAGCAATGTCAGCTGACTTGTCAACCTTATTGTCCTGTACCCACTCTAGATCCGCAGCTGCTAGTGTGACGTATAAAATTGACAAAGGAAAGGAACTGTATACTGTTAAATCCAAAGCAATCCATTTCACGGATCATGAAGATAAATTTTGTCCGTGGCATTTCTGTATTAAACGCTCCGTTCGTAGACAATCGGCCACATTTCATTTCACGTGTAGTCGGTATTTAGTGTTTAAGTTTAATAAAAATATTGATTTTTTAACTCTTAACTTTACCAGATAAAACACTTTACAATGTCAAATTATACATGCCTGGGATATATTGTTCATGAATGTGTTATATGGCGATTAAATGAGAGAGAGAGAGAGAGAGAGAGAGAGAGAGAGAGAGAGAGAGAGAGAGAGAGAGAGAGCTATGTAGTTATTTGTAAATTTAACAACATAACTGAGTTTTGATATTATTTTAAAAGCGATAGATGGATAGACAATCTTCAGAAACGTAGACTTGATCGATCAAGTCGTAATGCTGCATTGTTATTTCATTCTTTAGTTTATTTGTTTGTTTCTTGTTGTTTAACGTCCCACTCATATGGAGACGTCACCATTGGGCGGTGACGGGCTACAAATTTTGGCCTATTTTCGGCACTTACGGCCATTGAGTAGTGAGAGTTCTTTAACGTGCCGACACCTACTGCGACAGTATCGGTTTGCAGACGACATTTTACTTGCACTAGTTGTAGGACACACTTAGTTGTATAAACATTTATCAGCTAACCGGAATGTCCTTATATGTACATGTAAAGTTAAAATTTTAAATCCCTTGTTGTGTCTGAGGTTCAATGCAGGAGGCGATGTCTACTTCCATTTTGTTTAAATCGATTTTGGAATTATATTCATAAAAGATATAAATTAAATAAGATTGGACGACAGCTTTATTTCAAAGTTGATTTATTTAGATTTACTTCAGTGTCCTCAGATGCAACCAGTGATTAGGGTACGATATAAATATGTCAACCGTCCTTGTCTAGACGCGTTCATTAATCCCGTACAGGACCTCGATCGTAGATCTGAATTTAAACAAATACCGTAGTTTAAAATAGTGTGGCGTGATCAAATTCCCGGTAAGAAACAAAGTAAATGTTGATTCCATGACAACAGTGACGTACATATATAAGAGATAAAATATTAGCCGCAGCCAGCTAGTCACACAAAGGAGAAAAGACTGCAGACAGGAACACAGCCTACTAAACGAGAGATCCAAAGTTTACACGTTTATAATTCTCTACCGGATCAAAACAAAACTCAAAATTGCTTCAAAGAAACTCGCAAATTCAATAGTGAAATACAAAATTTATTGTCAACTTGTGAAACTACTTAACACAAACTTTGACCAGATCTTACAGAAGGTAAGTTCGAATTTTCAGCATATTTTCGCTTATTAAACAATTTTCGGCTTTAAAATATACGCAAATCGAACAAGTACCAGTTTTATTAATGCTTTTTAATGTACTGCTTGGTTTACCGGTTCTTTTACCTTATTATGTATAATTTTCACCTGTAGGTAATATTTAATTAAATTATTTTCTATATTTCGCCGCCCGGATATCAATTGGGGGGAAAAAGATATAGACCCTACAGCAAGTCTGATAAATGTTGTAGGCAAAATTAAACCAAGAAACGGCTCATTTTACTTAGATTTGTAAAATAATAAACTACAGTAGACTAATAATTTATCGAAATGTCATAAATAAATAAAATATGCGTTTTACCACTTCTTGATCAAAAATGTAACACATGCCGAGCAGAGTCACTTATCAACGGATCTGAAAGAAAG